>JAAAKQ030014498.1:0-18140 GCA_010016005.3 Zanna intricata
TGTTACTGTAAATTAAGTTCATTATACAGTTTTTCATTCTTACTAGAGTATTGTTATTTTTATTTTATTAACTTATCAATTATCCTTCATACGGCTAGTAGTTTAGCCAACGCCCTAACACTTACCACAGAACAAATGAAATTTCAACGCTCTTAGTTGTTTAAATATAATAATAAAAAGTAGATGTTCTGAAAAGGTGCGAAGTACTCGATAATTCTTGATTGGTACCCACAAAAGTAGCTTAATGCGTACCAACCGTTCATATAAGGCACGTTTCCGTGACGGAGAAGCGTACATTAATCATTTTATTTATACTATCTATCCAGTCTCCTAAAGAGATTTAGAAAGCATTATACTTTTGAAGGATTTGTTAAACAAGAGATGTAGAAGTATATTACAAAGGGAGTAACAAGAAATAGGATTATAATGGAAATATATAAAGGTGCAATAAATTAGGTCATGAGTGAAATTTTTTATTCATTAATAGAAATATGTTTAACAGGTCATTTATTACACGCTTACTTTCAGCTATACACAATTCAAACAATATTAACCAAGCATTTAAAAGAAATATTCTAGATATACAAGAAATAAATTACCTATAAACTCCAAAATATACACGTACTGAAGGGATGAAAAAGTCGAATGCGCATCTTAGCAAATTTTGATGAAAATAGCATATTGATTTTCAGCGCTTATTACACTTGAAGTTTGGAATTCACTATGTGACTTGGCACTATGTTACCTTTTTGGTAACATGGGTATTTTCTAATGTGATGTTTATGTAGTAAAGAGTCAGGATATTTTCAGTTAAAATTCAAAAAATGTTTCGTTATTTTATGTTTCGAGTTATGAAATTAATATATTATCTCTCTGTTAAAATCTGATTATTAACATCGGGCTATCTTAATTGCCCGGATAAGAAACGGCAGCTGCCACCGGACACCGAAATAAAGCTACAGCTCGTATTTGGAGATTTTCAGAATACCATACTAATCAATCAATCATTCCATCAATAGAATAAAAGATACATTACGAAATTAAATAAATATATATTTAAATAATATATATTTTGTACCATAGATTCATTTTTTAAAAGTTACTATTTTTTTGTACATTATACTGAACTAATAGGTGTATTGATTAATCTAAAATAAAAGATTAATAATTTTAAATCTAATGTATTTTCGTAAACATTAAAAATAAACTCTGAAATAATTAATAAGTGTTTAGTAGAATTTTTTAACACTTCTATCAGTAATTTAAGGAGTTCTATTCTTTTTAGAGTTTATTTCTACGAATAAAATATATTTTCGTAAAATATTAAAATAAATATTCAGTGTGTAAAAAATACAAGTTAATTCTTGTACGGTAAACTTTAATGTTTACTTTTGAAATGTAATTAAAATAGCTGTAAAAAAGAACTAAACAAAAATCTAAAGAAATTAAAGTTGATTTTATAATTATACAATCAAAATTATAAGGCGTGATTTAAAGTATAAATTCTGAAGATTGTATATGTTACGAGTTTACATATGCAATATATAGTTTATATTACAGTCGCTTCTTACCTGTTAATACGATAACAATTTACAGTAATAGCTATCTATCTGTTTGATAATAATTACACTTACATCATTATACAAGCGATTAATTTAACCCCATTATAAATATTTAATTAAGAACTAAATAAAAAAAATAAATTGTTATTTAATTAAGAACTAAATAAGTCTAATTGGTGTTTCCTATCATTTATTGATAACATTTGTGAATGTTAGTTAATACTCATGTGATTCTGTTGTAGTTAGTACAGAACAAATTATGAGAAAGCTTCATAAAAATACAAATCTCTACACGTATATCTAGAAATAATTATTCATTAGAAAGCTTAGACCATTCTTAAACAAAATTTGTATTTACTTTTAAAAGTTCTAAATTGTATGTCAGTAGTAGTTTGTGTTAATCTTTTATTCTTTAAATTAAATAACACAAATAATAATATAAGCTAAAATATAAGCTTCACAGTCAGATTCAGGAGGAAAGGGAAATAATTTTGGAACTGTTCCTAGAGTTTGAAATAAGGAAATATGTTTGTAATGTGTAATAAAATTTACATATTTATTAGTCATTTAACAAAATTATTGTAAAAATTTAAAAAAAAAGAAACGTGCTTTTTGTAACCAAATTTTTCTGTTTTGCGTTAAATATCATGAAAACTACGAAAAATACTTTACTGGGATCTGCTTTATTCGATTTTTTAGGCCAAAAAACATAAATAATAAGGTTTATCCCTAATATAACGCCTTAAAAATTTCAGTATGATCCCATTTCACCGGGGGAACTGAAATCCCGAACTGGAACTGAGAAACTAGAAACATTACATTACTATATTTGTGAGAAAAGTGCTTATTTAATGTAACAAAAATCTAATGTAAACTGGTTTGTATAAATGCACTTTGGTCTGATGTACTGTTTCAAAATAACAATCGAGGTTTTCTAGTTTTCTTTGTTTTATTCAATTTATCTTACACAAGTTTGTTCAAAATTAAACTCTTTAGAAGTGTTGTTTAAAAACTTTACGAGTTTATTACCTATTTAACAAAGATATTGTATGTCAAACAAAAAATAAATTGTTTTTTATCACTTAATTGGTTTCACCTAAATTTCTCAAAACCTACTGCAGATATTGTTGTGGGACGTATTTTATTCGATTTTTTTAGTTCAAAAACCATTAAAAAATCACCAATTTGTTATTGAAGTAACGTCCTACAAAAATTCATATGATCTCTTTTCACCGGGATAGCTGAAATCCGAATATAATTTCCGCTCGATATAATTTCCGAAAGAAATTTTTCACTAGCCTTAGCTCAGAAACGAAGCATTTTAAGACATATATTTATGTCGGGAATTTTTTTCCATTTATTTCACTAGTAGAATATATTACGAAAGTCCTAGAAAAATATCGTGATACAATCTGTTTATTATACGTATTTTAACAAAATATATGTTAAAAAATCTATATTTACCTTATGAATGGTTTATATGATATTTTATTGTCATAGAGACATTGTGTTGAATATGTATTAAACCTACAAAGTCATAGTATAAATAAACATTGTATTTCAGTTTTATAAGATTCATAATATCAGTGCACTTATAAGATTCACAGTATTTAACATGAAAAAAAAGTTTAAAAATTATTGGCACACTTTATTATTTGTAATTTTTGACTGAAGTTTAAACTGTGCAAGTAAATTGTCTTAATATAATTAATAATTTGTACAAGTACTATAAATTGAAGTATAGTTTTAGGGATAACTACGGAATTGATTAGTCATATAAAATAAAATACAAATAAAGAATTAGAATAAAAGATTTTTTCTACCTATATTTTATATTTCTATGACTAATTAATATAATTAAATTATTCAAATTAATAAAAGTTTGATGTGCTTCCATGAGATGTAGAAATTTATTAAATTATTAATTTTGAAAAACTAAATTTTTTTGAAAAGTAATATTTAATTTTTTTAAAATAATTTTTAATTATAATTATTAACTTTTTTTTACTTACAGTAAAAAAAAAATTTTTATGACGACATACAGTTAGGATTATTTACAAATTCTATATAAGATTTAGTAAATACGAATAAATAAAATCTGTTCAATTTTTATATGACTAATTAATAAATATAAAATAAGTATACAATTATTGAAAACAAAATGATCAGAATAGTAACTGAAGATATGGACTTTTTAATAAACAAAAGGAATATATATAATAAATATATAAAAATAAGTATTTGGTTGTTTGCGTTCTACACAAGAAATGTATTACGCCAATAATATTGGTTTCAAAAAAGATTCAAAAATTCATTGTAACCCATTTTACTAGGTATTTGAAAAAATTAAACATTAGTTTTAGATATTCAAATGAAGATTATACTCACCAAAAATCAAATTGATATATTCATTTATTATCAAGAAATTAAAAAAAAGTAATAGATTTTATTTTTGCTAAATTTTAACATTTTAAACTCAAAATTTTAAAGCATTCTTTCTTAATTTGCTTATACACCGTAAGAAGAACATGTATGTTGATTTTCATCAATTTATCTGTAGTTGTTTTATCTGGATATTGTTTATCAATCACTGACGGCATGTTCTTTTATATGGACAGGTATTAAGAAAAATGAAGCACTCTTTTGGATATTTTTTGTAGCATCAGTTATGAGACATTCAATTATAACTTAAATCGTATTTTTCTTTTTCAGTTTAATTTACGTAGTACAGGATTTTTAAAAATTACCTATTGGGAGGTGTTGCTTCTCTTGGTAAGAAATATTTTTCATCTGTTACCGCTTAAATGTTATTAAAAAAGATAAATAATGTAATGTATAGGACTATATGTTTGATAAAATTTTTTCCTTTTGTACTTCTTATTATTCATATTATATAAGGTAATTCACCGAATAAGGTGGGTTGATTTTTACTTTTTCAACATGTCAGTGACCATATACAAAGAACAAATAAAATATTGGTTGGAAAAATAAAAACAATATTATTTTTGATAGCTGCGTTTTCAAGACAAGATATACAACTTAAAGATATCTTAGAATGTGTTCAAATATGTCAAATAAATAATATTTTAAAAGATTTCGCATGTTTATTTCAAATCTTGCCTATGCCACTGGAAGTATGAGAAGAGAATTTTATAATTTATTCATCAAAACTGAAAAGAGTTTAAAAATAATAATTTCAGAAATCAGATATTTATTTATTTTTTTTTCAGTTTCGTTTAAAATTATGTAGCGTTTATTTTTATCATTAATTTTTTTTATTACTAATTTCTGTGAATCGATTTATATTTAATAAAAAAAAAAAAAATTATTTAAAAAATTAAGATTTACTAATATAAAAAAGTCTTATTGTTTAGTCTTTATTGTTTAGAATGAATAATAAATCGTGGAATAATAAAACCTTATGTATTAATCCCCATTTACTTTCTTTTGCTTGTTAAACTTGTAAATTTTTTTAAATAATTAGGTTTAGTGGTTTGGAAAACAGTGCTACCATCAGATTTTTTTTTCTGTTTGGTCAATTATCCAGCTTCACTCGTGCAATTGAGATATATCGTTGGTATTATAATGTTAGTATACATACACATATTAGATTATCAAAACCATTACTTTGCCATCGGTGTTAGTTATGTATATTTTTTAATTTTTCTTAACCAAATATTTGACTCTTAAAATGTTTTATCCTAAAGAAAAGTCACGTTAACTGCTTAATTGTTGCAAAATATTATTCTTTAAGTACGCATTCATTATGTACCGTTTAATCTCAGAAATAAATATTAAATTTAGATGAATCACAAAAAAAAATTTTTTTCAAGTGCGAGGTTTCCTCTTTTAACTTGAATTTTACTGTGGAATTATTAATTATACCGTAATTAATTTTTCGCTAAAATCCTTATCATACCTTAACTGTACACGAAATATAACATATGTAATATAAATAGTTTTTTTTTTTTTTTTGTTTAATAAATGATTAAGTTGTATATATATATATATATATGAATTGGGCAGTAAAATCTAATTTTCTTTTAAATCAAGAACAATTAGTTTTGTTTATTTATTAATTTATTTTTAATAATGTTAGAATTTTAGTTATATCTTTATTTCCATTATCTTTTATAAAATGAAATAGATGAAAAAACAACCATAATTGTTTGTAAAATAGAAATGGAAAAAAGTGAAATAGGAAATGCTCCAAGAAAATGGGAATTGATATTGAGGAAATGAATTATTGATTTTGTGTAGGACTAGTTCTTCTTTGTAAAATCCACAACCGTAATTATTTTTAAAATCCCTGGTTGTGTATTAAATTTCATAAATATGTTAGGTAAATAACCAGTGTACAGCTTATATAATATTTCTATACTTATTTCTAAATATGAAGTTTTTTTTTTTAAAAAATGTATAATTGTATTGAATTTAATTTTTTTTTACGCTCAGTTTTAAATGTATAACCAATATATTTAGAGAATGTTTCTATTTTATCTAATTTAAAAATTTTTAACTAATTGTTAAAGAAATTTTATATTCAGATTTTAAAGAAAAAAAAATACGAAACTTGAACTTTTATTATATTTTATTATTATTACAATATTTTATTAATTTAAGTGTTTTTTTTTTTTTTTATACTATAGTTTTCTTAAAAGTGAATGATTAAAAAAATATAATCAAAATGACAAAGCATTAAACAAACTAGAATAACTACATAAAATATTGAATAATTTCAAATTTAGATACAATAGTGCAAAAAATAATATTATAAATAATAATTAAGAAAAACTGGAAAATGATTAAAGTTCATATACAATTTGCAGATCATGATCTGCGAATTGTATATGAAGTTATACATGTATAACTTGTTTATTTTTTATTAGAAATGACTGCTTAACACTAGACTAGACAAACTGAAAAATATAATTTCGTGAGTTTAATAACTTGCAAATCAATTTACGTACTTACAATTGTAATAAACAAACAAAAAGGAAATTTTTCAGCTAGTAATCAGAATTTGAAATACGATTTTGGTTTTATAATGATATCAGAGAAATAACTGCCTAATTTTTCAAACGTTTTAATATGTTTTTAAGTTTTTTACTCAGGAAAAATGAAGCGGGGGAGAATTAAATAATCGAAAACGTCTTACGTACAAATTTTCAATATACTTCCTTGTATAAGTATATATTATTTTATTTTCATAAAATTTGACACCTTAGTATAGATTTGAAATATTTTTTTACCATTCTTATTTTTTACATTAGTTTTGAATTTGATTTAAACGGTATGCTTATCCAGATAAATGCATTTTTAGTTAATAATAGTGATTTTACACGTAGACTGTCTCGTATTTCAGCTGTGTCATTTTTTGTTTTAAAATATATTTTCGAGTGGCTTGATAAATCACGTCATTAATCATAATCGAATTTAACTGTTCTCCATTTATCAGAAATTATTTACAAGAACGCTTATTATCCGTATTTATTGCTAGACAAAACTTGAAATTACTTATATCAAGAAATAATATTATGTTATAAAATATAACCAATATTTCATATTTTGACGAATATAAAATATTAGTAACATTTTAACCCAGAAAAATAGATTTATTTTAATTTATGTTACTTCATAAATTTTTTTTTCTATTTGTACGGGATATATTTTATCAACTTTCAGAACTATCTTATTTTAACTACTCATAATAATGCACAAGATTAAAATCTTAATCTTACGTGTTTCTTCACTTAATATTTTTACTACAGGATGAAATTATTAAAACGGTATTTTCATTTATCTGAAAACAAATTGCAAAATTCATTTTCGAGGCAAATGAAACAGAATATAAGGAAGCAAACCAATTATAATTCTGATTAAAAGACTTCAATATGAAAAAAAAGTTAATCCATATTTTGCTTTTACTAATTGTTATATTCTTGCAATGGATTACTTATATTCGCTTATTTTGTCAATTTTTATTTACCTCTCTATTTAATTTTTCATTATTTCGTTTATCTACCTGTGATCATATGTGCAAAATGATCCACAGTTTATATAAGTTCTAGAACCCAGCGATGTTAGTGCTTATGACATAATGAATGTTTACTGGATCTTACATCTTATTATAATAAGTATATCCATGAACATGGACGTTTACTGTTATAATCATTTACTGTTTGTTTTTTTTTGGGGGGGATGGTCATCATTGGATGGCGATCTCTTGTGTGAAATTTGAACATATTTATTTACGTATGGTTTCGTCAGGAAAAACCGATTGTAAAGTTTTGTTTACAGAAAAAAAATTTATGATTCACTTTGCAATTAAAAAGAACATGCATCAAAGATTAAACCAGTCCTTCTAATCGTAAATTATAATAAATTCTACCCTCAGTATACATGAAAACAAAAACTGCTTTCCTAATAAGTTTTTTATTTTTTTTTTATTAGTAATTTATTAAACAGAAAATTCTTCCTTTTTAGATTACTATCTTTTTTCTTGCTGAAATTGAATTTTAGCTGAAAATTTTAAAAAGACCACGAAACTGTAAATAAGAATAATGTAATAACCATAATTATTATAAAGATTCATTTTTAGGGATTTTTTTCAATAATTTACTGATTTTAGTAATTTACTGATGTAAAATTTTAAATTTTTAGTATAAAGATGAAAGATATAAGATGATTTTAGTATTTAAAAATGTATACTAAAAAGCCAAATTAATGTAGTTAAATTTTGAACATTTTTTCAAGCGTTATATTCTTTAAATTTTGTCTATGGTTCTCATCAAAATAAAATAAAATTTTGATAGTAGTACTGAGAGGAAACTGCTTGGTTAAGCTTACTTTTTTACTGTTACTTTTTAAGCTTTTAGATTCTGCTAAATAATGTTAAATTATCTGTTTTTTTATATGATATTGGTAACAGATATTTTAAGTTTATTTTTTTAAATTTCTATTGAATTAGTACTTTTTTTTAAATTCTTACAATATTTTGTTTCGATGCATGCTTAATATTTTAGTCTAAAAGGATGTATAAATAATTTAAATGATGTTTAAAAATATATTGAAAACAATGTTTTACATGTCTATTGATGAATGGATTATAAAAACCTTACATAATATATTAATTTGTTTAAAAAGTATTGAGCCTTTGGAAGCAAAATTGAGAATAAAATTATTGTTATTGGTAATTGAGACCACTTACGCATAATTTTTTCAATCACCTTCTGCCATTTTTTCTGGAAAAACCATGAACCCGTCGCTATAGAACTTTTGTGGTTCCTGGTCAAAAATATTGTGACCGTTGTTTTCACATCCTCTTTTGAAACTAACTTCTGTAGAAACTAAAACCAGTAATCGTCTGACAGTGCCAGGTTCAGGCTATACGATGCAGGCTTTAAAACCAACCAGTCAAGTTATTTCAGTTTTTGACGGGTCGTTAAGGATGTATACTGCATAGCGTTGTGATCGCGGTAAACGACACTCTTTCTGTACAAGAGTTCCTGGGCATTGCTATTTCCTGGGCAAAAGGCTAACTTATTTTTAAACCATTAGTTGTATTATCTTTAACAGGGTATTCGGATTATAAATATGTAATAATTATCTTAATTCACGCTTACTACAATAAACGATGACTTATGCATCGAAACCTTTATATTTTATTTAACTAAAATATTTTATTTCTATTTAACAAAATAAAAAGTCAAAACTTACGCAACAGAAAAAAATTCATGCAGTCCTCTTATATGAAAATTGCTTATAGATTACAGGAACCTTTAAATAGCTTTTCAATAGTTAGAAAATAATCTAATAGAAAAATGAAAGTCACCAAATGTATCCAATTTAAAACAACTTAATTTTTGATAGAAGACTACCATACGCCACGTTTCCATGGGGCAACTCTCAAAATATATTAAATGATGAAACGGAAAGGAAATATTTCCCATAAGTCTTTTTAAAAAAAATGGGGAAATTGGTTTCATACAAAAATATAAATCCGTTCGAACTTGGAGCATTGGCTAATTTTCATTTCTTTGTTTTGTTATGGAACAGTTACTTAAGGTTCTCTTACATTATTAACACAATGTATATTATAAATATGGGGAATAATGGTGTAAGAAGGGTGTAAAGCATATCATTGAAATAGGTTTTGAAGTGGGACGTAAGCTGTACTTTAGATAATAGGTCATAAATTCATTTGACCTTATATTATGTATTCAGTAAGGCGTAAACTGTAAAATTGTCGGAGTTAATTATTACGTGATCTAGTTTATTGAATAGCTTGTAAAATATAGAGGATATGCGTGAGTTAGCACATATAAGCTTAGGATAGTGAGAAAAATATTGTGAGAATATTTCTTTATTTTCGTGTAATTGTTTAATATATTATTGATAAACAATCAATTCAATAAAAAATTATTAATTAGTGATTGTATGTAATGCTTTTTACAAAACCAACCGAAAATGTATTATTAAAATTATCTAAATGCAATGATTAACGTGAAGTAAGAAGAATATATACATTTTATCAAAGTACATGTAGCGGTTAACGGATTTCGAGTTTTTGTTTGTTTTTTTTTTTGAAAGAGAATTTTGTAGAAATTAATTTTGACAATAAAAATCGTATTATGTTTGATTTTTATGGTAAAGTAGCATGGAAATAACTTTATGGTTCAGGGGTTCAATTTGCAAGTTTCTTTTATATATACGAACTTTGTACATAATTTTTAAAAAATCTCATGTGGATACCACATGACTTCCTTGTACACCTATTAAATTACGTATACATATTTTCTTTTAAATTAAAAGTATATAAAATGTTATTTTATTAATAACTTTTGGTATTTTTTCATATTTTCTCTTTTTATTGTTATTATTGAATTATTTATCGATTTTTTTAAATCAGGGGTTAACAATTATTAATAAATCAATATATTTAAATGAAAAAAAAGTAAAAAAAAAAAAGATGAAGTCTTTTTCGAACCGATGTGTCTTACTCATGCAAAATTCAAATGTTACATAAATTAAAATTTGATTTGGCTATAACTTTAGAACCAATGGAAATAATTACCATTTATGATATATCGTTGAAAAGCTCTCAATGATTGCAACAGTTAAGACAAAGTGCAAATTCCAAATGCTTTTGGAATTTGCTTTTGGCTTTTTTAGGACGCTTTTTGTTCAGTCGATTGAAATCAAAAAGGGAGGGGTATAACTAGATTTAACAACAGTACTAAATCCAAAATTTCAACATCCTACGGCTAATCGTTTTTTAATTATACGAAGTACGAGTACTTATGTACGTACGTAAAGACGTCACGCCAAAAGTAGTCAAAATGGATGGTCAAAATGGATATTTCTGTTAAAATTTGAAAACCAAAATTTTTCGCAATTACAATACTTCCGACTTTTTTTTTACTTTCAAGGAAATAAAAAGGAGGAAGTTGATCATTTTGCAATAGCATTTATTCGTACTTATTTGTACAAAATTTAGTTCGACAATAATTATTTTATAAAACTTATAAAGAAAACAAAAAGTAAAAACAAAGAAGGGAAAAGAAAAGGTTCACTCATTCTCTCAAAAAAAAAATTTTATTTAGTTGAAAAATTATAATGTCCTTTTTTATGTATTTTTTGTTGTCAATAAATAAAACTTATCTTTTTTTATTAAATTATACTACCGCTTTTTTCTCTTAATTGTCTAATTTTATTCTCATTTAGTCTTATTGTTATATACGACTTATCTACCCTTTTAAAAAACTAACGATTTCGACTCACCTGTTATTTATTCGGTTGGTTATTTAAATTGATTATTTATTATATACTTTCTGGTCTATATAAAAAAAATTAAGTATTTTACACTAAGAATAGCATTTACAAATTAGTAATTCTTATAGTCACAAAGTATTATATCAGAATATAGCTAATACTTTGCATATACTCGTTTGCGTGCTTTTATACAGTTAATTTAAGATTCTGAAGTGGAGTTAAATTTAATTTGACACACTCCGGGTTTTTCGCTCTCTACATTAAACTATGTAAGTGACAGATTTCCCATTATTCTTCTTTACCTACCGAGCCTTCTTCATGCATTATGCCTCCCATCCATTAGTGTACTTTGTTCTGCATTAAAAATAATAAATAAAACAAGGAATTTTCTTTCATCAATTATTTATTCTATTTTTTTTTAACTAAGATAATTATTCTATTTTTATTCATATTTTTCCCCATGAAATTGTAAAGAAAGAATTCCCCATCTGATTATAGTTTTTTTTTCTTTCTACATCTTTATCGAATTTTAGCAGATTAAAAACTAAGTATATATTCTAATTTATTTTATTATACTTTGAATTTTATATAAGACAGTATTATAATAATAATTGATAAACTTGTAAAAAGTTTATCTAGTAATATAGATTTTTATATTTATATTTACATTTATATTTTGCTATATAAATTTAAAAAAATTAAATGCAGAAAGGGGATTGAATAGATATAGACTATATAGTAATCTTTTTTACAGAAATGTCATGTGCGTTTTAACAGCTAAAACAAAACAGTAGATAAACTTTACAACAATAATTTTTTTTTTTCATTGAACTCTGTTTTTTTCATGAATTCGAATTTGAACAATTTAATCTACTGAAAAATAAAAGAACCATATTTTATAAGTTAAGGTAAAATATTCATTTACACATGTTGGGAATAGATAAGGTATTTATGGGGATAGATAAGGTACCTTATCTATCCCTAAAATCCGCATTCGATAAAATAGAAGTTCACAAATCATGGTTCATTCCAACAAAATTTACTAATATCTCATTAATTAAATTATTTCTTCATAATATGAGTATTCTGTTAAATTTCGCATTCCAATTTATTTTTAACAAAAAAAAAAAAAGAAAAAAAGACTTTCAAATGTGTGTGTTTGGTTGATTTTGTAGCAGTAGAATAAAATAAAGAAATTTTGACATTTTCTGAATAATGAATAAAATTAAAAATCGAGCTGTTATATAATATAATCTATTTTAAAAGCTGATGGTCATGTAAAAAGAGTTAGACATTTTAAAGGACTTTTTCCATCGTCTTGGATGGTAAAAAAAGTGACCTGCTAGATTTAAACATTATGATAAATCTCTTCAAAATGAACCCTCGGAATGCCCAAAACGCTCTATGATCTCGATATCGTCACAAAAATTTTAATATTTTCATATTGTTATATTTATTAAATGATTGCCAACTGAAGGCAAGTGAATTTGCTAACATCTCAAATATCGTGATAAACCCTGTGTCTACTATAATTTAACAATGTTTTATATATGAAATCTTTTGTTAATATTCAACCGAAAATGCTTTCAATAAACATTTCTCGAGGGTGTTTTAAACTTTTTAAACGCAATTCTGATGAGTTTTTATTAATGTTTTACAGTAAAACAGTAATTGAAATATGAGTATACTATTAATCACTAGGTATCAACCAATGGACGAAGAACGTGAAAGTGCTCCAAACAAAGCTAAAACGGTTCCAACTGTAGGAAAAAATAATTTTTATGGTTTTTGGGATTTTCGTGGTGTCGGGCACTTAGTGTAAAAATACTATCTTATGTCTATCATCGGAAAGTATTAAGTTTCGTTACTACGTCATACATTATGACGTATTGTATTTAGACTAAACGGCAAATATGGCTGAAAATAAGTCATCTTTCACCATGCCTGCACACACGTATCGGTTTTTTCTGCAAAACTTACGCTTTGAAGTGCTTCGACGCGTATCGTATACTCCAATTTGGTTGCTAGCTATTATTTCTACTTCCCAAACTTGAAAGGAAGACTGCCTGGGCTTTCTTCATGACGAGGTCAAAGCTAAGACAATTACTTTCTTCAGCGTTGGCCAAACCGAATAATATCAAAGATATTAAATAAATGGATGTAATTCTAAATTTATTACAATTATAAGGTGATTGATTACGTTTAAAAATTAAAAAAAAATTCTGAAAAATATTGTTTTCTTTGTCAGGTCAAGAACTTTCTGAACATCCTTCGTATCATCGAAATTTTTCAGGTGTTTCTTTCTAATTTCTGATCATTTTTGATTTCGAGTTTTATTATATATAAAACAAAAAGCATTTGGTACACCACTTGATCACATCAGTCAAGATCGTTCTGATTCTTAAATGCCTTTTACCTATTCAAAATTTCTTTTCCTTGTCGTTATTTTATTACACTTTCTCTTTGACGCTTCCGTTCTAGAAATCATAAAACGTTTTATATACTTAAATAACATTGTCATTTTCTACTCTACACCCTTGCGTTTATTGTTAAAAATATTAGATGAAAATAGTTTTTCTTAAGAAAAAATTTATGACTGTGATAAATCCATAAGAGTTAATTATAGTCACAGTAGATATTACTCCCAGTTATACTTTCATAGATAGGAACGGAAATATAATAATTTTTTTGACATTTCAGCATAATAAATAATTCAAAACTTAAAAATCTTTCAGGGAAAGAAATCTGCATGATAAAAAAAAAAGAACACTTTTTATGAGTAAGATTTCATTATGATAAAGTTATATTTACTCATTAAATTAGTATATTTATTTATTTAGTCTGTTTGAGAAATAATTATAGTTTTCTTCATAATTTTCTAGAATTTTGTAAACTACAAGATAATTATTGTAGTTTTTTGATTTGGAATTCATCTATCAGCACTATATAATGAAACTTAAATCGTAGGTGTTTCTAAAAATTAAGTATTTGCTCCTTCTTCTTTTTTCCTAAACGTACTGCATAGTGTTATTAAAATTTCTACTAAATAAACTTATTTCTCATCTTGATATTTTTTCTAGTAAAATGGGTTTTAAATGTTAAAGGTTGAATCTTGTTGATTTATACCGCTTATCGATTGCTTTATCAGTTGATGGAATCTAGCAGCATGTTCACTTAAGAGTTCCATTAAAACGGATTCCATTTAATAATAAAACATATTTACTATGAAAATAGTTATTAACGTAAATGTTTTAAATTATACATTTTATTTACTTAAAAATTTTTTTTTTTTTTTCCATTGTTTCAAACAAGTTTTAATGGGATATATGTCAGTAGTCTTTACGATAAGGTCGCTAAAATATTTATTTTTTAAGTTAAGTAAAACACTCTAAAGCTTAGAAACTCGTTAGAAAAATACTATTGATCTTAGAAATAAAAAAAAGTTATGGAGAAGTTTTTACGTCCTCTCAATAAAATGCATGGACGATTGAAAACACGATAATTTGAGGACATACACCCCAAGTCTCCTGAACCTTTCCAAGATATTGAATAGGTTTTACTTCCCAACAGGTTGGTCGTTAATAATCCATCATAATTTTTGCGAAGAATTAAACTTGCTATAAACAGAAGGAAAATTTTAAAATAAACGAAACGAACACTAACTTCTTTCCTTAATCTTTTCCTCTTATAATAAATGAATGCAGGATCTTTCTGTCACACTGTATATTTTTACGTCTTTTATCTACATATTTCTAACCTTATCCTGACGTTTTGCTCCGGACTTATTTTCTCCCTTTTCTCGTAGCTCTAAACTTCAAAATCCTCGAGGTATTTTTTTTTTATTGATTCATAAGGCATGTCCTGGTCATCTTAACTGCTGCAATTTAACTGGTTCCGATTTAACTGCTCTTACATTTAGATTCCATATGCAGTCCAATCTACTTTCATCAAAATGTTCTTCATAAAAAATTTAAAAAAATAATAGTAGAATTGCTAAGGAAAATGGCATACTTTATTGGATACATATTTTTTTCCATCTGTGCTTCTCCCATGGTGCCAGACCCTAAATAAGCATTAACACTGCTACAGGGTTACATACTATGTCTTCAGGATCTAAGATTCCTCCTAATAGCAGGGACTCGGTCTTTTAATAACTCGCCATGTCTCTTATGAGAGCATCCCATAGGAACTCTAACGGGACTCTGGTCTCTAATGAGGAACCCCAAAGGGATCCCCCACCGGGAGAATGGTCTTACATTCCCCCCCCCCCCCGGCGTAAAATAAAAAAAATTTAGTAAAAGTTTTGGTTTCTTACTTAAAAAGTAAAAAAAAAAAATTTTTTTAAAAATACCTTTTCTGTTAAAAAAAAAAAATTAAAAAAGTAAAAATTCGTAATAAAAAGTAAAAATAATTTTATTTTCAAAAACAATTACTTTAATAAATTACGTTTTTGGTAATGCGTAAGATAAAATATCTCAATTTATTTAAAAAAAATTATTTTTTTACTTTTTAATTACAACCTGTATTTTTTGGGGTTTGGTTTTTTGAAGCATGTTTTAAAAATTAAACTTTTTTTTTAATTTTTATTCGTAATGAAATGAAACTTTTATCGATTTTACATCAGTTATATATCAGTATAATAATACTGCATTGGTTATCTGTAACTATAAAGCAACTTCTCCTGACTGACTTAGATCTAACTAATAAATCTAAATTGATTAAAATTTGTGTACTTGTTTTTCTTACGGTGTAAGTGTAGACCAGTGAATTTTTGAAATTCAGAGTTAAACACTAAAATGGAGTAACAAAGAAATTTATTATTTTTTTTTAATTTCTCGGTAAAAAATGAAGACATCAACTTGATTTTTGGTAAGTGTAATCTTCATCTGAATATCTAAAAATCAATTTCTAGACTTTTTTAAAATTCATAGTTTAAAAAGGAAAAATGAATTTCGCATTTTTATTACCCCCGGCTATTTTTTTAATTTCTCGTACATCCAAAAGAAAGTTGCTGGCTACCGTGTTGGTTTCTATTACTCGTTATGCAAGTCTGGTCTGGCACAATTCGTTAGACTACGACAGATGCAAGAAGTTGCTTAATGAGGATTGTGCAACGGATTGCTTCGCTTATAGGAGGGAGCGTTTCGAACAAGTCGGTTTTCATGATTACCGGGATCCCGTCTTTGGATCTGCAAATAAGATAGTCTGGAAGACTATCTTAAGAGAGATGGAATGGCAAAAAAGGACAGGTTGGTTGATATTAATGGAATGATGGTAAGAGAGGTGGTATAGCGCCACTATTGTTTGTACACATGTACGATGGATACATGTTGTCATCCCGAGTGTAAAGGTGGATCTATCGGGCGTATGGTTAAGCCATAAGTTGACCTAATAACTAAGTAGCTCTGATCGGCCACGAAGACATCAATTCTTTCGTAGCAAAAAGAAGAAGAAGAAAAATGGTGGGCGGGACTTCAGTGGTTTGGATGAAACAGTTAGTAGCCCCATCTTTGAATACACCAGATGGGTTAAGTCGAGACAATTGACATCAATGGAGAACTTAGTGCTGCTATCCTGACGGGCAAACTATTTCAAAGTGAAATCTGCTGGTCAGCCATGAGCGAGAAATTCTTCAAACTAAGATGGCAGAAGGGGTTTTCAGCGTTAATGGCTGCCGACTTGGGCTGGGATGTAACTAGGGGCCCCCAGCGGTCCGCCCTAGTATTAATGTGCTCACTGTTCTTTGAACCATCCAAGTAACGTGACATGTCTCTGAATTATGTAGGATGGTGTGTATCGGGGTTTGTCGTATTATAGCAGAGATGGGCTGTAATCGGTGAGAGTCGATACTGCTATCTGTGCGGAGAGGCGGTGGCTTGAAGAGCTTTCCCTTCCTCCGACAGGAAAAAAATTTTAGAAGGTAAATTTACACGAATTATATTAAAATTCGTTTCAACACCCATCTGATCTACTAGCCAGTCAAAACCAATCGGATCGATAGCCACATCTTATTGATTCAGCTCTCTTCGTCAAGATGTTCCTCTTGTATCTCCGACTACATGTATATAAATGTTCTTTACTTAGAATATAGAAATATATGAAACTAACAATAAAATATTGTACGACGGAATGAGTTTAATTAAGGTTGCAAGGTTTGAGGATACGGTTGAACCATTGTAAGTAAAAAAAAAAAATCTTGTAATAAGCCGTTTTCAGATGATAAATAAAACATATTGTAGTAAAATCCTGTAATTCCAAAGACTAATTTGCAGTTGATGGTTATTTTGTACCAGATTTGTGGTGTTATCAAATAAAAACGCATTATCTTCTGTTTTTTGTTTTAATAATACACATGGCTGTGACACAACTTGAAATATAACTGACTGAAGTCATTAGAGAGTTTTCTTTTTGTTTTAATGTTACCATGTTTCTTATATCGAGCTTCTTGGTGAACAAATTGAAGGACTGAATATAATCTGCATTTTGATGTAGCCTATTGTTCTTCCAATATTTATATGTTACAGTATATTAAGTTCAGTAAAGGAGAGAATAAGAAAGTGCTTCATTCTTCTTAGTTAACATGATATGGAATAATTGTTATTTATGTGAATCATGACACAATATTGACTTTTTCACATGACTTTTTTTATATTGTCATAAATCATTACTGTTAAGGTAGGTCTCTCTCTCTCTCCCTCCCTCTTTCTCCCTTTCTCCCTCTCTCTTTGCTTAGCCTCCTGAATCACCGTAAGGTATTACTTCAGAGCATGAATGGGAATGATATGTATCTATGTAAATGAAATG
>JAAAKQ030014520.1:0-18137 GCA_010016005.3 Zanna intricata
GTTACAGAGATGGGAGCATCGCTGGGAGAAGTGTGTAGAGGTACAAGGAGACTATGTTGAAAAATAAAATAAAATTTCTAAAAAAATGTCTTGTATCTTTGTTAGGTCGGAAACTTTTCAGAACACCCTCGTAGACAGATTTTACAAATGAATAATAAATTAATTAAAAAAGTTTTTTTTTTTTAGTTTTACAGCTTTAACATTGTTAAACCACATTGATTCAAGGAAACAGTAAAAGACCTGGAAGAATTACATATTTCTGATAATATTTTATAAAGAGATTAATTTAAGAAAAAGATTTATAATTTTGAATCCCAAAAAATGGAAAGAATGAAAAGAAAATTACAGAAAAACATTCTGAGAGACTGAGAATTAGGATGTTGGAAATGCAGAGAAAATGCTGGAATAAGGAATCTGAAATGCATGTATAAAAAAAAAATCTTGTAGCTGAAGAAAGTAAATAATTTAATAACACATAACACAAATAAGGTATACATATAAAAAAATTTATGATATACTATTATATAATATATATTATTATACATAGATGTATATTTATGTACATATAAATTAATTATCTTTTCTACTATATTTTAACCATTCTTCATATCTCTCTTTATTGTTAGGACAACGATTATTAATTAATGAATTATCATTGTGTTTTTTTGACATATGCAATGCAAGTTTATGACGACTTGGAAATCCTTTATTACATATACTACAAGTATGAGGATATTGTCTTGTGTGTGTACATAAATGATATTTTAATAGATTACCAACATGGAAACTAGATGGGCAATAAGGACATTTATATGGACGTTCAAATGTGTGTTTAATTCGTTTATGTTCAGCAACACGTGATGATGAACGAAAATACTGTTTGCAAATATCACATTGATTTGGATATGGAGTATCATGATGTTTACGATGTTTGTGATACGTGTCATAGAAATAGAATCCTTTTCCACATATATCACAAATGTGACGAAATTCTTTAATGTGCTTACCGTCTTTATGTTCATTTAATATATGCGAGGTAATAAAACCTTTCCCACAGTATTCACAAATAAAAGGGTATTTACCAGTATGTAACATTTCATGAATTTTTAATCCTCTAACCGTCATTAATTGTTTATTACAAATATGACACTGAAATTTACGTTTGCTATGATTTTTTTCATGAACAATAAGATTTTTTATTACTGTAAATGATTTATTACAAATGGTGCAATTCATATTATAACGGTGTGCAAATTCAATATGATTTATAAAACGTGAACCAATTTTAAAAGTTTTACCACATACTGTACACATTTTTTCATCTAAATGAACTTTTTTCATGTGACTGATAAGATCAGATTTTATATTATAATCAATATTACATGCAAAACAATAATTATGTTTAAAATCAGAATGATTTTCTAAAATGTGAGAATAAACCATTTTAATATTGGGAAAAATTTTTTCACAAATAACACATGATATTACATTTTGTAAATTATAATTTTTATGTTGCTGTTCAACATGTATTTTTAAACATAATTTAGTTTCGAATAGATTACTACAAAAAGAACAAGAAAATTTATTATTTGTTTCATTTGCTTTTTGATTATTTTTTGATGTAAAATTAGTTATTAATAAATCACCATTTAACAAAGCAACATCTTCAATTACTGTTGTACTTTTATCTGAATAAGGTAAGGAACTTGTTTTTTCACTGTAATTGCTTTTACTGTAAACAATCTGCTTAACATTTACTAAATCAGGTACAATATTTGCATCACTATTATTGTTATTATTTTCTAATTTATTAATATTAAGTGTATTTATTTTTTCGTTAGATCGGTTTTCATTACTTTCCACATCATCCTTTGTTAATAATGAATTAGAATCGAGTAATTCTATAAACTGAAAAATATTATTTTCTGATGAAATATTAGATGTATTTTTATCAGAACCATTTTCATGCGACTGTAAAACATTATTAGTATTTGATTCAATCTTAACTTCATTATTTATTTGATCAAAGCTATTGTCATCAGTAGTATTTTCATTGTAATTTTTTAAATTTTTTTCGTCAAAATTTGCATTTGTAAATATAGTTTTGTTACAATACATATTAATATTACTATCAAAAACTAATTCTGATCTAGAAACATTTGTTTTCTCTATAACATCAACTGTATTAATACTATTGTTTTTACACGTTCTACAGTATTTTTCTACCCACTTACCACATTTTTGACATTTGAACATATTTTTATCTCTTACATAAGGTCCTATATCCTGTTCTTGTTCCAAATCACTACTGATCAAATTATTATAACTCATTATATCAGTATTATTTTTTGATTTAATTTTTTTATTATTATCAAAACAATTAACTTTATTAGATAGTTCAGAATCATCAGGTATTTTATTTTCACAAACATCAGCGTTAACTTTTTTTACTAAATTAATATCCTCACTTATTATTTCTACACAATCTTCAAACATATTTTTTGTTTTACTATTGTTGTAACTATTATCTGTTGCATTATCTTCAGGTTCATTTAATTCACACATTTCTATTTGTTCATTATCCATAAAATTTTTACTAATTCCATTAGTTTCTAGATCAATATTACTTATACTTGATTCACTCATTTTTTCATCAATTAAATAATGATCTGAAATGTGTTGATTTAAATCATCATTACCTTTTGTAGATATATCTAGATTTGTATGACTTTTTTCAACATGTCGTTTACATGTATTTTCATTCAGATATCTTGAATTACAAACAGAGCATTCATAAGTATTTAATATATGATTTTTATTATTAGTGATTTGTATCTTTATTATATGATTTTTTATTATATGTTTATTAAAAGCTCTCTTATCAATTACTGTGAAATTACAAATGTTACAGAAATATGTCAAACTATTTGCATCTTTTTTATTTAAAATCATTGTTTTATTGTTTGATGATTTTGAAGAAATATCTGGTTTTAAATTATTTCCATTCTTTATTTCAATTTCAGAGATATTTTCACAAGATTTATTAGGAGTGCTCATGTAATCCTATAAAAAAAAGCAAAAAAAAAAACATTAGTTTTATGTTAATTTTATACACAAAATTTCTGTAATACTTTTTGTGCAACATATAAATTAAAAAAAAAAAAATACTTTTATATATATATATTAAATAAAAGTTAGTCTGAAATATCTGTTTTCATGTTATAGCTCCCTCTTTTTATGGTAAATTATATTACCT
Organism: Zanna intricata; assembly: GCA_010016005.3. Lineage (NCBI taxonomy): Eukaryota > Metazoa > Arthropoda > Insecta > Hemiptera > Fulgoridae > Zanna > Zanna intricata. Next base: position 3,257 of record JAAAKQ030014520.1, read on the forward strand.
CTTCTTTATGATCTCAAAAGTAAAACAGAGTAATTCTTAATCTATATAGGAGATAAAATTAGTAATTCTACACAAATAATTAAAGAGAATACATTCAATGCTGGTAATTTTATACTTTTTTAGAATCTTTCAAAAATAAGTAAAAAAACATGGCCAGAAATGGTACCCCTGGCAGAAAGTTTCCAACACTTTCTGCAAGTGCTGAAAAAGTTTCCAGCACTTGCAGAAAAGTACTTAACCTCTTCTTCTAGTAATAAAATAGAAAATAAGAGAATATTATCCTATTTATCTTTTTATCTAATTAATTTTAAAAAAAAACCATTCGAATTTTTTAACTTTCTGGACTCTACAGAGAAAGTTATGCAACTTTTGAGCTTTGTCCTCCATAAACTACAACTTAGGAAGAAAATTAGTTGAAATATTAAGTATATGTGAGGTTGGTTCAGAGAAGAACTGAACACTTTTAATTATGCGCCAAAGTGCCATGTGGTTGACAGTATTGTGTTCTGCATAACCACCTCTGTAATGTTGTTCTTCATGTTGACATCTTGTTCTTCGATTGTTGATATCTTGTTTAGTTTTCGGTTACTGTTATTTGAGTGCAACTTGTTTAAGTGTCAGTAGTAATTTTTTGATGAATGAAGTTTTGTCTCACTGTCAACCCAGCTTTCGTCTCCTGTTATGATTCTTTATATGAATAATTCATCATCTTTGGCTTGTTTAAGAATTTTCCGTCCACTCAATATTCTTTCTGCTGTTCTATCATCAAATGAGCAACAAAATTTGCTGCAACTCGATGGATGTTCAATTTTTCAGTCAAAATGTCATGGCAAAATCCAATTGAGACCTCTTCTTCAACAAGTTCTCAGACAGTCAATCGAAAATCTGCATTCACCAGATCACTGATTTTTTTAATGTGGGTGTCATCAGTTGAAGTCAAACGTCTTCCTGGTTGATGGTCATCTCCAACTGATTGACAACCACTTTTAAATCATGAAAACCACTGGTAAAATTACGTTCAATCCAGAGCTTCATCTCAGTAAGATTGTTTCAAAAGCTGAAATGTTTCTGTGAAGGTTTTCTCCAGTTTCATGCAAATTTTACATTGTATTGTTGCTCCTGAAAATCACACATTACAAAAATTTCTACTAACATTTAACATGTGAGACTCGAATAACATGAAAACTAAATAAGATATCAGCAATCCAAGAACATGTGGTTACAGAGGAGGTTACGCAAAACACAATGCTGCTATTCACATGTCACTAAATAACTCTATTGATGCATAATTAAAAACGTTTGGTTATTTTCTGAACAGACCATGTAAGTATACAAGTAAAGATCTATGAAAAAAATTATTCTACTTTGTGTAATATTTAAAGATACAAAATCACCTTGATCAATAGTAACAAAAAATAAATGCCATCAATGATCAATTTTTAGAAGTCATCATAGTTTATCCATCTGAAGATATTAAGTAAACCATAACTAACGATAAATTCAAGCATTAAAATTGGACTTATTCCTGAATGAAATTACTCAAATATATAACCAAAGTGTCATACTAATGTAAAGAAATTATCATAGTTAATACAAGAATGTGATTTTTTGCCTCCTCCCCCTCCTTTTATGACAAGTTAAATAAGATGACCAAACCTCATCAGAAAGTATCTTAATCTATCTAAGGGATATTAAATTATGAAAAGATGCACTTTCTCCCTTTAAGTAAAATGTTAAGATACAGGTCCCTTGGTAATTGTATATGCCTGGCCCTTGACCAATTGTCAACTAAATTTGATGGCATCGAAATTCATCTTTCATTAATCCTATTGATCCATGATTTGTTAATTCTTTTTTCGCCTGATGAAAAAACATCAAAATAAATTTTATTCAGTCTAGATATTCCAAGCAAAAAACAGGCCAACATAAATTTATATATATATTCATCTTTCCAGAATTTTTAAAAGCTTAAATTATGTTTGTAAGTTACAGAAGGAAGAATCATGGAACATTAAAATCTCATGGAAACATTAAAATCATGGAACATTAAAACAATAATATGCAAAACATTATCCAATTAACACACTTACCCTTATATAGTATATTGTATTAGGGTAAAATGAAAGTATCACCAAGTATATTAAAAAAACAATTTTTTAACAAAATTACTACTTATCAATGTGATAAATTTGAAAACTTTTTACAATGTTAATTAACTGGTTAGAAATGATTAATAAAGAAAGTTTGAAACTGACTAACTGTATAATAAATATTAGGAATATTATACTCTATAAAAGAAAAATCTGATAAAAGAAAAAAAAAACAAAATTAATGATTACATTTTAGTCAAAATAAATTAACCCTTACCATTTTTTTATTTAATAAAAGATTAAACAAAAAGGTCGTTTTTACATTTTTTTGGAGAATTTTCACTTCATTTGTCTAGTTTTACTTCATTTTTTGTCAGCTTATTATATATTTTAATTCAAAATGTAGTTGTAATAACTTCCACAGAGGAATGTAATATTTACAGTTCTTTTTGTTTTTTATTTTAAATTCCAGGACCATCAGTAGATATTACTTCAGAGGATGAGATGAATGACAATTTTTGTAGTGTGTAAAAATGCCATCCCTGACTGGGATTTGAACCCAGGACCTCCGGATATAAGACCGAGACATTACCTCATATTAATTTACAGAAGTAATTTTAAATAATATGTATAAACATAACTTTTTTTTTTTACAGTAGTAAAAAAATAAAGAAATTGTATATGAAGCAAATAAACTCTGCAAATGATCACCCAACCTTAATTATGAATAATACTTTTTTGAATGCTACTTTAATTATATATTGAATTATCATTAGCTTTACAAAAATTTATAAACTTTTTAAGGAGTGTGATACATAACATATAATAGCACTTTAGGTTCCGGTGTTCTTTGGTGGTTGGGTTTTCAATTAACCACACTTCTCAGGAGTGGTCGACCTGAGATTGTACAAGACTACACTTCATTCGCATTCACACACATTATCCTCATTCATCCTCTGAAGTAATACCTTACGGTAGTTCCGGAGGCTAAACAGATAAATAGAGAGCACTTTAGGTTATGTTTGATCATAGTAATTAATATGTGATGAATGAACCTGGAAACTAACATAAACAATATTAGATTAAGCTTTTAAATTATTTGTGTTGCTGATAAAGTTGTTCGTATTTCAAGAAGAATCTTAAAAATCCCATTATAATAGAAACCATACACGCAGGAAAAATAGAGTTGTACTTTAGAACAGAAGGATAGGTAATGAGAGAAACCAACTTAAAAGATGGTATGAAATAGCAGATTTATTGCCTCAGTTAGCAATATGGAAATTGGCATTGATTATTTAGAGCTTATACTATCATATACATTGAATAAAGTAGAAAAAAATTATAAAATACAGCATGAAAAAATGCTGGTCAGGTAGGTTAGGTTTCCATTTTTTCTGACTACCAAAAATGTGCTTTGCTTGTCATATTTTTTTAAAATTATTAAATTTTAAATATGTTATAAATTATTAATAATTTTAAAGTATTAGCATGTTTGTCATACTGTTCATAAACCATTTTTTTGTTACTTACCTGGCTATAATAGGACAAAATAACTAATATTTAAGAAAAAAAAATTGCAAGCATATTTTTAGAGGTTATGCATAAAAATAACAATACTTAAATCACTCTTGTATAAAATACTGATTCACTAAAATACAATTTTAGAATATTTTGATTTTGTAAACTAAATAATCAACTACATTAAAAAAGAACCTAAATTAATTCTCATTAATATCAGATAATGACAATCTTTTGTTCAAGGAATCCTTTCGGCAGTTTTTTATTAGACCAGGATGGCTTTACATTAAATACAATACAGTTAATTTAATGATAAAGGATATTTGAACCATATAATGTATAGACCAGGGAGATTCTCCAAGCATCATACAAAAAGAATGAATGAGTAATATGAATTAATCTATTGGTTCTCCAGATCACCAACAGATTAAAATAATAAATTAATTAGTAATAATTATTTATTTTGATATGTGTATAACTTAAAAGTATTTAATGAAATCATTCAAAATATATTGTGTAATGGTATTTTATAGAAATTTAATTTAATTTGTGAACAAGCTTTATAACTAATGACTACAATGGGGAACAAAAAATAATTATTTTTTCCTCGGGAGGAAAATATGTGATTCTGATAGTACTTTTTCTTCTGAATTCAAATGTCATAACAGTTTTTCCCCATTACACAAGATTTTCAAGAGATTGGAATTTATAATTTATAATATTTTAATACTTCCTGCATTTGTAACTACACAATATTCAAATGTTTAACTCATCATCAAGAAAGTAAGAAATTACGATTTTCTCCTCTATTTCGTCTGTGGAGCATTCCTCTTGATGGGCCAACAATAATTGACCAGCATATTAGAATTCCATTTGCCTTGATACCTCTTTACCATAGCTAAAATCTCCTAATGAGTGTTCTCTGTGCTCATCAGTCACTTTGCCAAGATTTTCCGGGAAGAAATCTAGTGCAAGTGCAGAAAGTGTACTTTTAAGGACATATTACAACCCAAATTTTTATATAATGTTATAAGATTGTTGACAGTATCACAGTAATTCTCTACCTTTCCATTTTTCCCAAAAAATTCTGAGTAACATTTCTGAATGCTTGTCAAGCTGCTTTCTCCAATGGATTTAATAGTTCCTCAGACTTTTTATCACCAAAACTTTTCATCATTAGTGATCATATTTGTGGACCCATAAATATTCCTTCTTTAATTTTTGCATCACTAATTTTAGGAAACTTCTGTTTTAAGTACCTAGTTTGATATTTAATGGAGGTAGATATGCATTTTTTTGATTACAGATTACAAAATGGGTCATGTTTCACATTTTTTCTGTTCAGGAATGAGTGATTCACATTTAGGCCATTTTTTTCTGATGAAATGGTTTTTTCTGTCCCTACTATCCCTTTCACACAAAAACCATAATAAAAGTCACAATGTTACACATTGTGTAACTAAGCTGCAGACCAAAATACATGCAATTACCTTCAAATCACCACAAATATTACATTCATACAATGCATATTGAAGCTTTTCTCCACAGATAGCGATGGGAATTTATTGTCATTATGCAGAAGCACAGCTTTTAAACTAACTTTAGAATAATCAATGAACAAGCGCCATTTAATTGGGTTATGTTCATTACAAAATGTCTCAAAATAAGAGAATGTTACAAAATATAAGAATAATGTTACAAAATAAGAGAAGAAATGTCATTACAAAACACTAAGCTACTTCCTTTATAAAAATAGTCTTTAAATTCAGAATGAAGGTAAGTACATATCTTTGAATTCTTTTGAAGATAATATCCTTTTAGCCGAGAAGCAAGTATTTCAAACTGTTCTTTGGATAACTTTAAATCTCATATGAGATTATTAATATTTTCTTGAGTCAGTAAATGAGACTCAGTTAAACTGCTTTGTTCAAAAAATACAAAATCATCATAATCTGTTTCTTTTTCTTCCTTACTTCCATCAGACTCTGAGCTCTCTTCATCAAATGTCACATGTTCTGGAGGCTTTGGTATGGGCAATTCTTCGCAGTGTGAAACTGGTCTCATTGCAGATTGCAAGTTAGGATACATCACTGTATGTTTTGATTTTGATGTATATCTTTTAATATTTGTTAAGCAGAAATAAAAGTCAGAATAGTGATCTTTGTGTTTCCTCCAAATCATACGGATAGCAAATAGCACGTACCATTTTTCTATGCACTGAGAGAAGCCTAGAACACGATAAACAACAGATATGTGGGCCCAGGCCCTTATTTAGTCCCAACTTTACAGCCAAAATAAAGTACATAACACTTTTATACTAATAAAGTTTCACCTTTGGGACTTTTTAGCGTCACTTTACCACATACATGAAAAAAATTGTTAGAACAATTTAAACAAACTCTAGGCATTTTGTAACTAATGATTAATTAAAAGAAATAAAGTTGTAAATATGTAATACACAATTCAGAATCAGAATCAAAAAGACATATTTACTGGTTCACTACATCATGTTTGTATATGTACACACATTTGTTTATCTGCACAACACTAGCAACATTACCCTTTCAGTTAGCTCATTTGGTTCTATCATAGTTACAATGCTCAAGGAGCTTTTACTTGACAATGGACAAATGAACGAAAAAATGTTTAAAAAAAATTAAAATAACAAAAAAACTGTGGGTGATGGAGGAATTCTGAACACATATTTGAAAAAAAAGATAAAAAACTGCATTAAGTACCTCATGACAAAAAAATCATGTTGACCAGCGTTATTAAAAAAAAAAAAAATAATAATAATAACTTATTTAATTAAGATTCACATACATTTTTATTATCTGTTACTTCTTTACATAGCCCATACTTATCGGTCAAAAGATTACTTAAAATTTGTATAACATTTTCCAAATCATTTTCAAGTTTATCTATTTGATCAAAAAGAGAAAAGCAATTGCTGCATATTAAATCGTCTTCAGAAACTACTATTATACATTCATTTCCAATGAGATGACTTAGCTTATCGATTATTGAAGAGTTTGTGTATGATGTACTACTTGATATTATTTTTTTATTGACATCAATTAATACTGCATCACAGATGAAACATCCATTACTTTTTTCATCAGCCATTCTTATAAAATTCTGAAGTTCTCTTAATGCTGAAAAAGTAATATTAATACATCTTAATAAATAAAATATATATATATAGTAGGAGTATGAAATTGGTTATTTGTTTTCATATAAAAATTAAATTGAAATTTTATGCTTAGCTTAAATACAAAATATGAATAATTAATTTTTTATTAATTCTCAAGTTATAAAAAGTAAGTTTTAGCTCTGATTAGTAGTTATGTTTTTTAATTAGAAAAAATCATAAATTAAGTATATAAGGATGCGTAGCTTAATTTGCTGGCATAAATTGACTTATGTTTGTCACTGTATGCTGAAATTATAAAATGGTAAAGGTTCAATAAATCCTTTTTTTAAAATGTATTTTTCCTGAAAAGAAAAGAATTCTCAACCACAAAAGGTGACAGCACTTGTACATATCTTCCCTGCTTTTTTTTCTTTCTCTTTCTTAAAAAAATTATTATTTAACAAGTTATTTCAAAATATTTAATATAAAATTGTATAGCCATTATATAATGTTTGATAATAATAACAATCATGCAGTCCAGTTATCTAATTTAAAAGCAGAAAAATTTCAACTGTAATATACAACCATATACACTGTTTGAAATAAGAGAGTTTGAAATATACACAGAAATAAGAGAGGATCTGAAGGTAATTGGCCTTACACCAGAACACAACAGATTAGATAAAATTAAACAAGAAATTAAAAACAAAAACTCTCACTTCACAATCCCAAGAAAAAACTTACAAGACAAACAATTTCAACACTATAAGGGGCACAAAGATCAGAATGTATGAAAAAGTGGTAGGAGGGCCACAAGGCTCAAACAGTCCCGTTGAAGAGTCTTGGATAATGCACTGACTACAGTGATCCTATGCGATTATAAAAGATAATAATACATGGATGCCTCAACCTAATTTTTTATTAAAGTAATTAATTATTGTAAACACACCGTTTAAGAAAATTTGATTAATCATGTAAAAATAATAATAGAACATATAGGATAGTTGATATAAGCTGAAATAGTTAACAGCGTAAAATTAGAATAGAACGTTAATTAAATTAAAGGTTCTATTCCAATTTTACTTTAATTAATTTACTAATTTTAATTTAAATTAAAATAAATAAAAGTAAGTAGTAATTTGAGCTGGAAATAGTACTGCAAAACTTTTTATGACACAATTACTAACTTTTTTTCTGATAACTGTCTGTTATCAAAAAAGATCCCTTTTATTAATTTACTCATTTATTTCACAAACAGTTCTAATTGGCTGTAATCCCAGCTACAAGAATTACGCAAACCACTAAATTAATGGTTTAGCCATCTGTATAAACAATATTTAAAACATTTATTTAAAGATAAATTTCATTTGTTGAATGAAATTACGTGAGACAATTCTTTTAAAACGGTGATCAATAATGAATTAATTATAAATCCGAGAAACATGTTGCCAGAAACAGATTGGGAAAGTAATAATAAAATTAACTTAGATGAACAATTTAAACATATTTATTTTTTTTATTATTATTTTTTTTTTTTTACTTCCAGAACCACCATTAGGTTATATCTTCAGAGGATGAGATGAATGAATTGTAGCGTGTGTGAAAAATGCCATGCTTGACCGGTATTCGAATCAGGGACATCCGGATGAAAAGCCGAGATGCTACCACTAGGCTACGGAGGCCGGCAAACATATTTATTAATGCTTTTCAGCATATCCTCTTTCTATCATGACTTCCAATAAAAAAGAAGCAGTTTAAACAAAAAAAGAAAATTGCTTGAATTACTAAAGGAATTATAGAATCTAGTTCTACATTCAGAAATCTCCATGAAGTAACTAAATATGTCTGATAATTTACAAAATTATTTGAAAAATTACAAATGAATTTACTTTAGCATAAATTCATTTGTAATGTATAATTCTGAAAAATTATAATAATTTAGTTAAAACAATAAATATAAAACTTTTTGTAAAGTTATCAAAAGCTGAATTTAGAAAAGCTGCTGAAAGCTGATTTAGAAATAAAACACGTGAAAGGTACTTTTCAAGAAGATACCTGCAGCCGATCTGTAGTTAGTAAGTTAGTCGCTGTAGTTTTTTTCTCAAGAAGTACTTAAAAAAATTAAGGAAATAATCTTTATAACATTTCTTTAAAAGCATAACACATTAAAAAATTTTAAAATGGTTTTAGTAAAAAATTATCAACTGATCCAGCCATTTCTGATTTGGGAAATATTTTAAATTGTGTACATAACAAAAAATACAATTTTTTGGCGAACTCAGCAAAAGTTGGGTTCAGCTCTACATTTACTGATGAACAACTTTACAGCTATTAAATCACAGTAGTTGTTCACAGCAAGATAAAGCTATATCTTATCAACTATAAAAAGTTTCATCTTCTGATAAGAATATACTTGTAAAATTTAGGTCCTCATTTAAAAGTGAAGAATACCAAAGGGAATTATTCTCAGTCCCTAGCGTTTATTATGGTTTATTAATGACCTGACTCAAAATTTTGAACTATTATTTGTTACCTTATTTTTACAGATTACATATATATATTTATATCTAAAGTTAATTATTTAAAAGAAATAGAACATTCTACAATAATGGTAAAAAAATTATTTTATGGATTGTAATTATCAAACTTTAAATATGAATAAAACCATTACATTGTGATTCTCAGGTAAATGTAACATTACTGTTAGAATTCCCATCAGTGACAACAAAAGTACTTCTGTTGTCCATAAAGCAACTTTTCTGGTACTTAATAAAATGATGATTTTGTTAGGATAATCTAATTGACTTAATTTGTAATAAAATCCATACAATCTTTCTTTGAACGCCTTAATAAAATGCTAAGCTTATAATCATTATTAAGTATTTATTATGCAAAAATACATTCCCATAACTATTAAGTCATCTCTTGTGCACCTGAAAAAGTTAGAATTGATTTTTACGATACAAAAGTGGTTGGAAAACCATATCATTAATTGGTACTCAGAAATATGAATTGTTTGCTAACATTTAGAAAATTAAATTTGTTAATCTATCCACACATTTATATTAATGAATTGTGTTATATTTTCTAAAACAAATTGTCACTTATTCTTAGAAAAAAAAGTATCCCCTACACCAAACCAGAAAATAGAAATTTTTTATATAACTCAAGAAAATGATTCAAGGACTTACAAGAAAGGCCTTATTATGTTTGCATCGCCATTTTTAATAAATTACCAGGTTCTTTTCCACTAATTCACTTAAAGTTTTAAAAACAGATTCATAACCGTTATTCATTACCAATACATTACAATAGTACTGAAACATTTTCAAGTACGTGCTCTGAATTGCAAAGTATTTTATAGTTATTTTTTTATATTTAATGTCATGTATTTATCTTACATTATTTACAAGTTTATATTTAAAAATATTTAATTGGATTTTAACCACATCTATTTTTTATCAAATAGTTAATTGACCACATTCCTGACATACATATCTCATAATAACATGTGTTATTCCAAAACAACCAGAATATAAGTTTTATTTATTTAAACTTTGTCGTTAATTTAGGTAAACAGGATATATATATATATATTTTTAATATTTGAAGCAATCTATAAGATCATGACTCTACCACTAAACACAACTGTATAACTACTAATTTAATAAATATGTTTGTAAAAACGTATTTAAAAACTTCTATGTTTAATGCCAGAAATTTATACAAATAGTAGGTTACATTACTGGCAGATTTGGCTAATCGTACCTTTAATGTTCATGGTTCACATTATATATTTTTGGTGGATGTAAGAAAGTGCATTTAATTAAAGTTTAAATAATCAATAAAGCCCTTTAACAACGCCGAATATAAACTCATGTATAGAAGCGTGAACGGTTTTGAGGTTAATCACAATCCACAATATTGTGGCTACACTTCTCTCATCAGATACAGTAAGATACATGCGGTTCTAGACTAGAAATTTCTAGTAAACTGTATTTACATACATTAATAAATTTCCTTTAATCGTTATAAGAACAAAAAGTACAATAATTAAAACTTACTTATTAAAATTTTCGTTTACAATAAATGAGATGTCACATTTCTCACATTACTTACATAATATTAAATTAACATTTTTTTGAAATTGTTAGCAAATAATAGTCATCAATATTAATTCAATAAATGCATATATATCAATATAATTGTGTCGAAAAAACACAGTTACCATCAGAGAAGTAAACAAACTACAACAAGATCGATATGTCGTACTTGTATTTCAGTATGTTATTCACAGACAATAATTATCGGTTTTATAATTCTATCGAAAACATCGATATGTTAGTGGTAAATTATTTGTGCTGGCATGGATTTCTCTTCTTACGTACTGTTTTAGCAAAATAATAAATAAAAAAAATTTGTACATATTTGCATTCTTTTTTCTGCTGTTGAAAATCGACCGAACCAAAAGTGTCCAAAAAAGCTCAAAATCCAAAAAAATGGGATTTTGGACTTAACTTTATTAATAAGCCCTCATTGAGAATTTTACATTGATATGTCATAAGTAGTACTTATTTTCATTGGTTTCCAAGTAATAGCTAAATAAAATTTTAATTTATGAAATACTGGATCTTACAAGGATACATATCGTTTCAAATCAGACTTCATCTCCTTTTCTTTTTTTTAATTTAAATATACTGATTTATTAATAATTATTAACCTCAGATTATAAAAAAAATGTTTATGGATAAAATAATAATTTAATAACAATCAAAAAAGAATGAAAAAATATCCGAAGTTATTAATGAAATAAAATTCTATGTGCTCTTCATTTCAGAAAGTGTATATATTGTTACCACATGCTTTTTACTCGGAGAAGCGCAAGAATGAAAATGTCAGCGGGAGTACAGTATACAATGCGCACCCACCGGGTTGGTCTAGTGGTAACGCGACATCGCAAATCAGCTGATTTCGAAGTCGAAAGTTCTAAGGTTCAAGTCCTAGTAAAGATAAAAATTTTTATACGGATTTGAATACTAGATCGTGGATACCGGTATTCTTTGGTGGTTGTGTTTCAATTAACCACACTTCTCAGGAGTGGTCGACCTGAGATTGTACAAGAATACACTTCATTCACATTCATGCATATCATCCTCATTCATCCTCTGAAGTAATACCTTATGGTAGTTCCGGAGGCTAAACAGATAAAGAAAAAAAGTATACAATGCGCATGTATTGTATACCGGCGGATACTCCCACCACACGGCATCTGCTCGCGCATCTATACTCCCACCATAGCAGCAACACCCCATCACTGTGGGCTCTAATAAATGAGGGCTTCCTAGCGTGAAACTTCACTTCACCATAAACCACCGCCTAGACCACTCTGGACTACTCCGCTGGAGCAGCAGGTCTGGACCACCCGACGAGAAAGTCACTGGATGCGGACGCATTATTCCCGCTCCAGCTCGCCGGACACCCTAGCCAGCGGACGCAGCTACGAGAGCTGCCCCAGGGTGGGATCGCTCGGGGAGACCCGCCTCGGGCGCGCTGGCGAATGATGACCAACGCCGACCCGACACTGGGGGAGTTCTGGGGTCTCCACTACCACGCTGTAACGGGAACCCAACCGCCACTGAGGGAAAGCCCGGTCGGATTTCAACGGACGAGCCGACTCCTCGACTGCAGCCGAGTAAACTTCGCCAGAGATCCTCTCCCGGTTCCAGCTAACGACACAAATGGCCCTTTTTAGGGCCACCAAAAGATGTTGAGGTTCCACTGTCATCGAAGCCATTCGGTGACAATATGTAATTTAATAGGCGTACAAGGAAGTTATGTGGTGTCCATGTCATATTTTTTACCAGACCAGACAATCGATTTCCTAGTGTATAACTTTGAGTAAGTTTAATCATTTTAAAAAATTTCTTAAGTTTATTATTTTATATCTATTTTTGGACATTACTGCAAATGGCAGATTCTCCCAGATCAAGAATTAAATCTTGGAAAAATATAAGTGAAGATGATTTCATCAAATTCCTAGCCTTATTGTAAATGACTGGTATTGTAAATGTGCCTGACCTATCAAGATTTTGCAGAAAAAATAAAATGTACTTTTTTCAAACTATTAATCTTCAGTCATGTCCTGACACAGATTTTTGCTAAATTTGCGGTCTTCATTTCAATTTTAATCCCTCTGACAATGATCTGCTACCTCATCCTTTGTAAAATTAAGCCTCTATTAGAACAGTTTCATGCAAACATGACAGACATATTCTATCCTAATAAAAAATTGAGTCTTGATGAGTCAATGCTTCTGTCGAGGAAAATTATTTTTCCGGCAATATATTAGTAACAAGAAACATAAATATGGAATTAAAATTTATATGTTAACCCAGCCAGATGGCTTAGTTCTACAATGTATCATATATCATGTAGCAAAAGACCCTGAGGTCAGCAGCAAGGTCACACAAAGTCGTTAAAAAGTTAGTGTCTAATTACTTGGGTATAGGATATTCCATATATATGTTTAATTATTATAATAATATACTATTGACAAAATACCTGTTGCATAACAAGATATTTGAAACGGGAACTTTACAAAAATGTCGAAAAGATAATCCAGCAGAAGTAATAAAAAAGAAATTAAAAAAGGGCCAGTTTACATCTTGATATGGAATGATAAAAGAGATGTTATTTTAATATCATCAGAGCATGGTGGAACTCAAGAAAGTAATTAATTAACCGAGGAAAGTAATTAGAAAACCAGCCATATTTATCAATTATAACAAATATAGTGGGGAGGGATTGATAAAAGTGATCAGCTTCTAGCGTGTTATCCTGGTGAAAAAATGCTACGGTTGCAAAATTAGGAATACATACATTTCATATAATAATGAATAATAGTTATGTAATGATAAAAAACTATACTAAATCCACTACAAAATTAATAGATTTCAGAAACAAAGTTATTAGAGCTCATTTTGGAGCAAAGGAGTTCCTTTGATCGAAGATGTAGCATTGGTAGATATCAATGCTACAAGTTACTCAGCAATAAAAAATTCATTTGCTCTTAAAATTATGTGAGAAAAGGAAAAAACCGCAGGACATGCAAAAAAAAATCTGTTTTGGACACTACATGATTTCCTTGTACACCTAATCAATTACATACACATATTTTTTGCTGCAATTCATTTTAAACTTATTTCGTTAGAAAGAGTGATACGATCCTCCAATTCTTTAATAAAGCTTTACATAATTACTAAAATATTATTTTTATTAACATCAAATATTTCTACAATTATTATTCAACAATCTTATCTGAAATATTAGGTTAGAGTAAAAGTCCCTTTATTACTCATTAAATAAATGTAAGTCTTATATCTATCTAATGCTATGTTTTTTTAAATTATTATGAAGTAACCATCAACAAAATTAAAAGAAAAACGAAACAGGAAAAGTTTACTAAATTTTATAGTGATATTATTATCAAGTAGACTGAAACAAATATACACATCATCCTCATTCATCCTCTGAAGTAATACCTTACAGTAGTTCCGGAGGCTAAACAGACAAAGAAAGAAGACTGAAACAAATGCATAAACAAAAATTATGCAATTCTAAATTACTCTTTTTTCTGTTTAGCATTCATAACCACTAAGGTATTACTTCAAAGTTTGAATGAGCATGATAAATTATAATTGTAATTATAATTAATAATTATAAATTATAATTTTCAATTAATATCAAATAATCAGATGTTTCACCAAATCTGATGTGGTTATCACATGACTTCTTATACCTATTAATTATATTTTTAAAAGTACATGAAATTTTATTTCGCTAATAACTTCTGATTTTTTCTTTTTCTTTTTTTTTTTGCTATTATTGAATTATTATTATTTATTGTTTTTTTTTTTACAACCAGAAGTTAATAATTATTAAGAAATCAATAAATTTTAATTAAAAAAAAAAGTGGTCAGTTGCAGGACTGGCCAACAGAAGTGAAAACTTAAAACAATGATTACCGATCATTGGTTAATAATTGTATTTGATTCTACTCTCTCTTTATCTGTTTAGCCTCCGGAACCACCGTAAGGTATTACTTCAGAGGATCAATGAGGATGATGTGTATGAATGTGAA
>JAAAKQ030014531.1:0-18137 GCA_010016005.3 Zanna intricata
TATTTAATTAACAATTGCTGTTTATTCAAAATTTAAATTAATTATTGTTGTTAAGTCTCTATTTCATAATTTTAAATCACATTATACAATCCTTTTCATACTAGAGCATTTTATTTTTTATTACCTATTTCAAATTATCCTCGCACGGCTATTTGTTGGCTATTGTTCTAACAAAGTAATATAAACAGTTAAATATGTCTCATTATTACAGTATGTTGTTTCTACAAGAGTGAAATGATTAAAAGGAAAAAATTAGGTAGTAATTTTTATTTAACTATGATCTTGATACTTGTCTTGAAATGGTTTTCTTATTATATAATGGCTATTAGGAAACCACACCATTATCATATCTTTTTTTGCTTCATTTCTTCTTTTTCACATTTTCTTTTTCTTAGGCTGCTCCTGTTATTCTTTTACTATGCGTTTTCTTCTTGTGCTCTTTCTTCCTCCATCCACAAAAACCATTGCACTTTATAAATTATATTTTTCTAAATGTCATTCTGTTCGACATGTTTGCTATAAATATATTTGAATGTCAAGCTGTTCAAAATAAAAACAGTTAAAAGCTTGTTGTTGCTGTTATGGAAAAAAAATGAGAGCGCAATAATTATCCAAAGATATAAAAAAAAAAAAATAAAAATATTTTAAGATTTGTTGATGAAATCGTTCTTTTAGCAGAGACCAAGCGTGAATTAAAAGAAATGCTGAATGGCAGTGGGAGAATTTTTTTTTTTGTATTAAAATTTCAAAGTATGAACAAAATAATGCAGATATGAAAAGCAGCCTGGCACACATATGGATAAATTTCATGAAAAAATGAAATTTCTTAATATGAAAAATGTATATAAACATAAGAAAAATTCTTAAAAATATTTGTTTAGGATGTTGCACTTTATAGTTGTGAAACATAGGCAACAGAGAAAACAGAAAGGAAAAGAGTAGAGGCCTTTGAAAATGCAGTTGAAAATGAGTGAGTTGAAATACACATAGAAGATAATTAGGAGAAAAGAGAAATTTATATCAGAATCTTGTAAAGGATAAGCTAGATTTGTGGGTTGTATATTAAAACATGCGTGTTAATTTAATTTCGTCTTAGAGGTTCAAAATTAAAGAGGAAGACTAAGACTGACATTTTTAAAATAGTTAACACAGAACATAAGATCTAGTAATTATACTGAAATTAAAAGATTCATACAGATCAGAAAGAACTTGAGAATAATTTCATACACCTTTACACTGTTATAAAAAATGCAATGCAATTTCATTAAAACTAAAACCGCTGTTGCAGCACGAGCCCTGTTAATCAGCACCACTGTTTTGCAATACTCTCTTTAAACAACATCTTTTTACAAGAAATTTTCTGATGTTCTTTAGAATAAATGTCTACCAAGAAACTGAAATTAATATGTTTTACCATAAAATCCATCAGCGATTTCAGCTTCTGTCTGAAAACACATGCTGTGATGTCATGCTTATCCACCGGCAATTGCCATGGAAGTAAGAGCTGTTGTATATCATCCAAAAGTGGATTACATGTAAATATAATGAATAGGTCTGGACGCCTGTAGTGACGAACATACGCACTTGCATCTTGAGCATACTCTTGCATACAACGTAGACTGCCTATATAAAGATGGCATAAACGTTAGTCTTCCAATGTGGTTGTATTACCATCATTTACAACTGTATGTCGCAAATGAAGTATTCTTCAGAGCAAAGCTTGGTCTGATTCAAACAAATGAATATCAAACATTCTGTTTCGATTTTTGTATACATAACTACGATGTATTGTTGAAACAATGACAGCATTTCAAAATGTGATTGTCTTCATTCTCTCGAATCATTAATCAGTATGAATAATAGTTCACTGCGCTGCATTTCATGTTTGTTTCTTTACAACTGACTGGATTTATCATTTTATCTTCAAGTGATATCCATCAGCACCATCCCAAAAAATGATTGGATATTGCAGGGCATCGTAGCATTGATGAGTTTCTGCAATTTTTGTTAATTGATTGTTTCTCCGATGAAGAACAATGTCTCTAGGTTGGAATTAATTTCTGACTCTAACAATTGCCACTTCATCTATAATTGGAGCATTGAATCTTCGCACATGTTCTCAGACAGATAAAATGACTCAGCAGGCGTTTTGTCAGCATTAATAACATTGTTGTGTGTATCAGATGGCATCATGTCAATTTCTGTTTTGAACAAACGCACTAAATTGTTTTTTTCGCAAAGAAGTTCTTGCAGTTGGGAAATGATGGACCTTTTTATGCCAGTAGAAATTCCACAGCCTACATTCAATTCATCAGTCATCACCGATGGAATACATTTGTAGGAGTTTATGTTGACCATCTAGGATCGGAATCTGGGAGCCGGCTTTATGATAAATTTGTTCTTTAACTTTGAAAGTTGGCATGAATTGAGCTGTTATGATTTCTGCACCGAACGACTTCATTTGGAAGCACAAGTTGTATTTCCTGATGTTAGATAGGAAATGCTTTAATTCGATGGTATCCGGCAAGCAAAGTTTTAATGACTCTGGCGGTTCTCCAAGTTGAGGTATTTGAACTTTTCTGGCGGCGCAACACATTCCTTTCGTTTCTCCATTAAATTTCAGAGCCTTGCAATAAGGACACACTTCAGTCATAGTGCGATGAGAACTTGCCGGCTCAAATTATAATCATTAGCTGGGTTGTACCGGAATGCAAGGCGATTGTAATCACGTGATTCTGAGCACGGAGTCATGTTTGATGCTGTTCTGCTGTTTCTCGTTGAGGTCTTTTAGCCCCTCTCAGCCTGTCGCGTTCGTGCTGTGGAGAATGAAGCAGATTTGAAACTGCAGAAAGTGATTGCCGTGTTCGCAACTGTGCATCCTCAAGCTTGGCTGCACGTCACTCTGCTACTTCCTCGGCACGTACTTAAGCCATTCTTTATCTGTTTCGCTCATTCGCTGTGCCTGTTCTTCCACAGTTTGATTTGCAATTACTCGTCTCATTGCTTCTGCTCCGCGAGTACGACGACCAAAGTTTGATCTTCTGTAAGCCATTATTGGGATGAACTAAATCAGATCGATTGCACTGAAAAAGAAGAAAGAAAGTTGTAAAACAAATTTATTAAACTGCAAAACATTAAAAACGGAAAAATCACGAACTAAAAACAAACAAAAAGAAATACTATTGAATTATTTCAATTCAAACGCAGATCAATTGACACAGCTCAATTCCACCGCCAATAGTAATGAAAAATTAGAAAAACAGTTAAAAAAAGAAATGAAAAACAATGTAAAAATAAAAACTACTCATGAAATGAACGCTATGATAAATGACACACCTCAATTCCAATGCCATGTCACACAAAATATTTAAATCAAAATGAAAATATATCGAAATTTATGAAAATATATTTTAACAATGCGGAAACATTGAATGAAATCATAAAATTGGAAATCATAAATGGATCTTAAATCGTAAACATTGAAATGGAATCGTAAAGTCTTTAATATAAAGTATGTTGCTTGTAGTCCAACAGATGGTGCTGTCTTAAAAAAAAAAGCATGTTTTTACTTGTCATAGGTGTGACATCTATATAATAATAGTAGGTATATAAAAATACGCCCGTATTTGAATGCAACGTTGTGTCAAAATTTCAAAGCATCGAAGAAGAACTTTCGGAGATTTAAGATTTTGAACAAATGAACATTTATATTTTTATTTATATGGGTTTTTTTTGTTCAGTTCTCTCATTTAGGATTTCATAATCCTAAATATGAGTACATTAGTAATATAAGATTAATATAACATGAAATTTTAGAAACATTATTTAGATGGGAAATAAATAAATTTATATTTACAAGATATGTACAGAGAGATGGAGCATGAACATTTTAAGACTATGTGCCCTTTCTTTGGACTGAAGACTAGAGGTTGAAATGTATTTTAACTGATGGATGTGAGCAGAACATACTGCAAGAAAACTTTTGCAGAAAACTGCAAAAGACAATAATGCAGAAAATTACACAGACTGTAAAAAGTGTCAAATTAGCAAAGAAAGATTAGTTGAAGGAAAGACATAGTATATCGATGTATGAAACTGTATCCCCATCAATAATAAAAAATGTAAATAAATTAAATTTCCTAGCCAATAAATTTTATTGATTACCTTTTGCTTCAGACCAGGATTCTGTTATTAAGCCAATTTAGGATACAAAGCTAGTATGTTTAGAGATTTTTCACTAAGAAAATAATCTATTAATTTAATTCTGTTTTATTGTTTACAGAAAATTTAAGGCTTATTCAACCACCACATAGAAATGGATTTATGCCCAATGAAATAATAGAATCTTTGAATTGCTCTTGTAATCCTACATGTTATGATACAGAATATGATCTAACTTTGAGTCGATCACAAACTGCTCAGCCATATATAAAGAATCAAAATGGATATATTGATGTTCATTATGGTAATTTAGGAGTGGTTAAGTATCAGCGGGATATAACATTTGGGTGGACAGATTTACTCGGTAAGTATCAAGTGGTTCACAGATTAAAAATAACAAGATAACATATCTTTTTCTGTGCTACTACATTCTGATTAAATTCAGTAAGTGTATCCTGTTATTCAGCTCTTTTCCTCTCCCTTGAAAACTCACCCAGATACTGTATTTAAATTCTTGTATTCTTTTCAGCACTTCTTATTTTTTTCTTCAGTTCCCATCCACAAGTTTCATTGCAGCACAATCTTGTAACAAAGCTTGCTACACAATTTTAGATGAAGTCAGAATATCTGAAATTCCTTATAGTGTAATATCAAGAAATAAATAAAACTTTATAAATAGAATTATACCTTCTAGGAATTATGAAGTTATTATAGATTATAGAGGATTTATAATTTTTTATAACTATTTAGCTTCACTGTAGCTGTAATCATAATAGATGGATATTAATGGAAATACCAGAATAAGGAATGATTCCTGAATGGTGTCAGCAGCCCCTTCAGTAATTTTTGTGAGCATCACAACATTTTTTTTTGTGAGCCATCAAGTAATTGATGGCTGTTATAGTCTGAACAACAGAAATTGAAAATTTATTGGAGTTTGAGTAACACTAAACTGGAAGCAATTGAAAACTACAACTGGATTTTCAGAAGAATTTTGTTCTTATTTTATTTCTTTCCATACAACATAATTGTTTCCTCTTAAAAATACTCCTCCATTAATAGATGGTAAAATATGAAAAAAATAAGAGATGTCTGGAAAATTAAGCAAAATATAAATGATCTGAATGAAAGACTACTGTTGGAGAGATTTCTATTAGATGGCAGAAATACATAGGAGAGTTGTGTAGCATAGAAAAAGTATCTAATAAAGAGATAACTAAAAAATAAAGAAATTGACCATGATTTCAGAGGAGAAACTCGTTAAATTTCATATAACTCTTAAAGATTTAAATGAAAATTTAGTCATGAGATTTAATTATATACTATCAGAATTACTGTGTTGTTTCAGAAAAGAGAGACTAAATGTGAGGGATCATCCTTACCCACAAGCATATAATCCAATGACAAATCTCAACATGAATACTTTGATGCTTATCAGACAGTTAAGGTGTGTTATCTTAATTTCAGGGTTGAATTGACCCAGCCATCAACAAATGATTTCAAAACAGCTTGTCTGAAGTTCATTGCATTTAATCGTCATATATAGTACATGAAGTGCATAGACAGTTCAGATTTGTGATCAGTTTTCACACTTCTTTCCCTTATAAATCAAATAATGTTGATACCTTCTGCTTGCTTAGGCAATGTATGTAAGATATGGTTCAGCCTACAATCAAAATAAGATACAGGGTATGGACTTTATTCTTACGTAAAACAACAGAAAAACTTCAAGTAGAAGGAAGGTTTTTATTAAATGTAGTTAAGCATGACAGGATGACTGAAAGTATGTGTTTATCTTAGTGGAACTCATGTTATCATAAATAACATTCCTTCTTATGGAATTATAAGACATAAAATATCAACATTATAACTACATACAAAAAAGCTTCTAGAATTAGTTCCAGAAGTAGAATTTTTGTAATTTAGGAAAGTTCTAGAATCTAGTTCTGAATCAGTCCCATTTAATGTATTTTACATGATACCGTATATGCATTTAATTATCAACTCTACTTTAAACAAAGAAGCCAGTATAACTTGGCTACTTTGGCTTAGCAGTGTAGCTTAAACAATGGTTATTTTTTTAAGGAAGTTTAAAATAACACATTTTCTAATTATAAAAATCTTGGTTAACTTTAATTCTCAAGGAACCTTAACTTTACAGCAAGTAAATTGAACTTGATCTTTTGTACACCGATTTCAGTTGCTGCAGTTTGTTCCTTTAGATGTATACTGGTATAAATGCAGGTTGTTTATACTGGATAGTTTCATGTTTAGTTTATATTCTTTCTCCCACAAATCAAACAGAAAAGTAAATTTTTTTATTTTATTCACCAGAAACACAGATAACATAATATACATGATGATAGTTAACTTGTTATTTTTCTGAGAAAGATCACTTGCATCTTAAAGAAACTACAATAAATTGATGTGTTTAGTTTTGTGATAATTAACAATTTCTGAAATAGTTTTATACTAATTTAATAAGTATCTGCAGAAATAAGGTCACATGCTAAAAAAGTATATCACAATTCCACTACGGCCAAAAATATAACTGAAATTACTAATAGCAATGATTTTCTAAAGGGTGGTCAAGTTTAGCAGTATGGAAATTGAATCTCAGAGGTAAGAGAAATGAGTGGCAGGAATAAAAAAGTAATAGTTGCATGCTGTCATAATCATCTTTCAAATAAATATTAATGTAGAATTTTAAACACAACAGGCCATTTTCAAAATTTGTCAAAAATCTATTTTGATAGATGCTAACAAAACTCTAAGCAGGATTTCAGCGGTATATACCATCTGGAGCACAAGTTCTAATCTTAAACAGGTAATATGGTATACAAATTAAAACAATTTTGAATTTGGCTTTCACAGAAGCTGTTGCTCAAGTTATTTTGGCACCAAAATAAACATATTTTTCTAGAGATTAGGGATTTATACCAAGTTTTACTAATTAAAGTTAGTAAAATCTATAATTTCATACCTTGCATGGTGTCGCTGTC
This sequence comes from Zanna intricata, assembly GCA_010016005.3. Classification (NCBI taxonomy): domain Eukaryota; kingdom Metazoa; phylum Arthropoda; class Insecta; order Hemiptera; family Fulgoridae; genus Zanna; species Zanna intricata. The sequence continues at coordinate 7,164 of JAAAKQ030014531.1, forward strand.
ATAACCACAGTTGAGAGATTAAAAACTATTCGTTTCACTACCGATAAAAATTTATTTTCATTACTTCATGAAAAATGTTTTATTTGATTGTAGTGTCTTTTGGAGGAGTAGCAAATTTGTTCCTGGGATTTAGTCTTCTTAGTCTTATTGAAATTTGTTATTGGATAATAAAATCAGTAATTTATATTTTATTTCCAAAATCAATGAATTCTAATATTATTCACGTGAAACCAATCAACAAAATATACACAGAATAAAAACATATGTAAAAAAGATACTGTATTTAAAAAGTAATCATAAAAAATGTATTTAAAACAGTTATAATAGCAGTTTATTTTTGTTACAATTATTAGAAAAAATTCTGTTTAGTAATAAAAAATTATGTCTTTAATGTGTATTTATTCAATCTTAATGATCCAGTTCATTGTTTAGATTATTATACACAGTTTATGATCATTGTTTAAAAGTGTAACCTAATGCACCTAATAGATCAATAATTTTTACTTGCTGAAAAATCAAGTGGCATCTATAATACTTTTTCTGAATTTGACAGAATTTAAAATAATTCTAAGAATCCTATCACATTATCTTGTGTTTTTTCATCTGCTAAAATTAATTAATTATTTTTCACATAAAGTAAAATTAATTATATTTGCACCAAAATTTGAATAGTTAGAATCTGAAAAATGTTCATATTATTAGACACAAATTATTATTCAACATACAAATCAGGAGAGAATAATGTGTTGTCCAAGTGTAGTCTTTTTGCCATAATGATTTTCAGACCATTACGTTTATTGTAAGGAGTAAATTTTACTGTTACACTTATGTTTAATTGACAAGAATTTAGCCTCTTTTCTGTAAGTTAATAAAATGTAAAACTGTAATGGTTGTAAGTGACTTGAAATGAATCACAGGTCATCCTTGAAAATGGCTTAATCGTTGTTAAAAATCATGACAGCCTACACCAGTCTTACAACAAATGAAAGTCATGCATTAGGTTACCTTATTTATTGAGCCAAATATTCTGCTGATTATCAGCATACTAATCTCAACAAAATGCCACTACAAAAAAATTTACAGAAATATAAAAACTAGGCAGTATGGGATATCAGGGAGTGTACAGAATTAAATTTACGTAAACAAATTATTTTGATTGAGCACCTGCCTGTCACTTAGGCCTTATATTTGGATAAAAAAAAATTTACCTATTTCTTAAGAAATTATAAATCCTATAGTATATAGGCTTCATCATTAATGTATCATCATTATAGAGACTCGTCTTCAGCTTCTGGATTGCCCCCTTTTCAGTCTCCAGCAGTAATTGGTAAACACCCATTTTCCCTGGTAGTATGTTTCCATCATTGATATATTCTGGGGATAGCATTCACTGAGTTCATCAGTTACATCGCCGAGGTTAGGTAAAAAAAAAAAGTCCAAATTTGAATGCAACATGTGTATTTTAAGACAAATGCTTTTTCATGCTGCTTTTTCAGATTCATTCAAACTTTTTTCAAAGTTCAAATCTGTCATTTATCACGCACTTATATAAATTTATTAATACCTTTAGTGACTTAGAATAACATATCGCAAATAGTGTTGATGGTGTCAACCAAAATATGTTGATATTATAGAAGATCAATTTTTTAAGAACATTAAATATTTTTATTCATTGTTGAAGATAAGTAGTTCAAAGATATCATTAACTTACTGTCAGTTTAAGTATTACTCACGTGCGCGCATGCACACACACACACACAGACACAAAATATCATATTTATTCTACTACCCACCATTTTGCTTTCAAAACCCTTTATACAAATTTTAACATAATAGATATTAAAGATTAACTAATGTTCATTTTTATTAATTGTACATAAAATTTTCTATTTATAAAAATTTAAGATAAAAATAAATGAATGAAACAAGAGGCAGAATTTGAAAGCTATGACCTGCTTAAGTTGACATGTTCGATAATACAAACTTTATTATATTAGTATCTTTAATGACTGCATACAATCAATCACTTTAGTCAGACCATTGTCCAAATCTCTTCGATGAGGCTGTTTGGGCCTTGCAGTCCTTTCAACACCTTTTCATATGTTTTGATCTTTGTACAATTACAATACAGTTATACATTTAGATTACACAAAAAAAAAAAAAAAAATAAATAAAATTATCACATAGTTAAATTAGTCATACAGAAATTATGAATTACTGAAAAGTTTCTTGCAATTTGATGTTTTGATGACAGTCTAAGTATTAAATAAAATACTGGGGAAGAAATGTTTATGTTACTTTAAACCCTTAAAGATTCAAGTTTATTAATTACATTATATTTGTGGTATGTTAATAATGTACAATAACATGCAAATTAAGCTGAAAAAATAAAATTTTTAGTTTATTTCTATTGTGGCTGCACTACTTGACCCATTTTTTTAAGTTGTCTGTGTAATGTGAGATTATTTGTTTTTTGATTGTTTATCAATTTTCATGTTATAAATAGTGTCTTGAGAAAATTTATTTCATTTTTTATTACAAAATCATGTTTTAGTATTTTTTATTCTGCGTGTCTTGAATATATAATAACGGACATAATTACAAGAAAATGTTAGAAGATTTTTTCCGTTGATGAGAATATCAGTATGATAATGACAGATAACTTCTGATTATGGTGTTGGATTAGGGATAGTGAATGCTATTTTAAAGCAATTTAAAAAACTAGTTTCTTTTTTTCATCTCAAAGGATAGGTAATCATGGCTGTAAAAGAAAAACTATTCTTCCATACTATTATTAGTGAGAAAAAGTTATCTTAACTAAAATAATCTTAGTGGTTAACACGACATCGCAAATTAGATGATTTCGAAGTCGAGAGTTCTAAGGTTCAAATAAAGGTAGTTATCTTTATATGGATTTGAATACTAGATTGTAAATCCTAGTAAAGATAAAATTTTTTATACAGATTTGAATACTAGATCATGGATACCGGTGTTCTTTGGTGGTTGGGTTTCAATTAACTACACTTCTCAGGAGCGGTTGACCTGAGACTGTACTAGACTACACTTTATTCACATTCATATATATCGTGCCCATTCATCCTCTGAAGTAACACCTTACGGTAGTTCCAGAGGTTAAACAGAAAAGAAGTAGAACTAAAATTATCTACTGTGAACTCAAATTGAGAATTAGCAACCACCGGAACAGATTTACCCATGACAACTGTTAGATGCTGAATTCTTGCAGGATGGAAAATTTTTTAACCAGCTAAATACCTGTGGAAAAAATAAGGTCTTGTGGACCAAAGCACATTTTAATTGGATTAAAAAAGACTGGGAAAATGTTTTCAAACAAGCTGTATTTTTATGTTCGGAAACAAAGGTTCCATATATTAGAAAACATGAAAAATAGATGATGTATTGAAATTATTCAATTGTGAATCAATTATTCAACATATTTATTTATATTAATACATCACCAGAAAAAAATATTTTGGGGTTGTTTCACAATTGAAGGTGCTTGTTCATTTCTTCCTGTAGATGCATGTTGAAAAGTGATGGATATATCGAGATTTAAGGAAAGAGTTATGACACAACTTCAAAAAATGAATTCCCATGAGTCAACGGAGTGTTCCCACAGGATTTGGCGCCGTACCATATGGCCAAAAAGGTAGGGTAATTTTTCAACGAATGAAATATTAAAGTTTTCTAATGGCAGGCAACTCCTCCAACTTGCCGGCCTCCATGGTGTGAGTGGTAGCATCTCGGCCTTTTATCCGGAATCCCAGTGTCAGGCATGGCATTTTTACACATGCTACAAATCATTCATCTCAACCTCTGATGTAATATATAATGGTGATTCCGAAGATTAAAAAAAAAAAAAACTTTTCTATCTTAAATCCAATTGAAAATCTTTAGGCAATAGTCAAAAAATGACTCCAAAAAAATGAATTACCACAAAAATTGACCTCATTACAGCAATAATATTATGTTTGCAATAATAATAACGTTGTTTAATGATGAAGAAATCAAGAAAAGTGTGTAGTACACTTATTGAATTGATGTCAAATAGTATACATGAAGTGATTAAGAATAAAGAATAACAAGGAAATTTTAATTACTAGATATTTACAAACTGTACTGGTACAATTTAAAAAAAAAAAGTTTGTTTTTATTAAATAATATCATCTATGTTCAGACTAATTTGCATGCTACTGAACAAAAAAAAAAAAAAAAAAATTCAAAACTTTCTATAACTAATTCAGATACAATATCAGATAGTTCTATAACAATAACAGATAAAACACAAAATCAACAGCTTCTTTACAAAATCTTTTCATACATTTGTAAGTGAATTTTAACATTCAAGAATAATAAAAAGATTTTACAAAAAGACATTTGGTAATATTTTTATAAGTACATTTTAAGTTTGCCTCAAGATAATTTTTAAAAAGTAAAGCATATTTAAATATTTATAGGTAATGGCAATAAGCTAGCTTATAGCCAAAAAAAGTAAATAAAGGTAATATGGTTTGAAAATGAATCTATGTGTGAAGTTCCTTCTTCCTTTAGGCAAGCTGTACTATATGCTCTTAATAATAATAAAAATAAAAGTAACAATAGATTAAACAATTAGAAATATATTACATCCATAAATTGATTGATTATTAAATGATTTATGAAGAGCACAATAAATGTAGTTGTTAGTATAATATTCTCCTTCTATGAATCATGACTCCTTGTAAATGGTGAGGGGGCTTGCGTGCTGAGTGATACAGAGTAGCTGGACTGAAGGTGCAGCCATGTCGGAGAGATATCTGATTCCTGAAAGAGGGCAGCAGCTCTTTCAGTAGTTGTGTAGGTTTGAAGGACTTAAAAGGCCATAGCAACATCAGTCAATCTTTTGAGTACTGCGCAGCTGAAAGCAATGAAAAATTGCTTGTATTTTTTCAAAAAAAATTTGGCTCTGCATTTTCAAAAAACAAAGATGGAGGCGCCTTCCTTGGTAAAAAATTTCAGAGGTAAAGTAGTTCTCTGTTCGGATATCTGGATGGGGTCTACTAACGAAAGAGTCACCAGAAAATTAAAAAATAACATTCTGTGAGTCAGGCGTGGAATGTTAGAAGTCTAAAAATGGTTGGCAGGTTAGAAAATTTAAACAGGGAAGTGGATAGGTTAAATGTAGATAAATAGGAATAGGTTCGAACAGCGGAACAAGAAGATAGGGATGCAAGTAGAGTATTTCAAACAGCTTAGCAATAGAGTCAGTGTAATAAGGATAAAACCAAAACCTAAGTCAACAGTGATTGTTAATGTCTATATCCCTACAAGTGCCCGTGATGATGATGATGAGGTGGAGTGTGTATACGAAGAAATTGATGAAGCAATTAAACACATAAAAGGGGATGAAAATTTAATAATAGCTTGAGATTGGAATGCAAGCATCGGAAAAGGTAAGGAAGGAAATACTATGGGTGAATATGGCCCCAAAAAAAACGACAATGGTGGCCATGGTGGGCCGCAGATGAATGAGGGAGCTGTCAATTACATTCAGTGACACAAGGGTAAATGCGTCAATTCATGTAAAGTACCTTGACATGTGGTTGGAACGTTCTGGCCTCTTCAACCATCACAAGACGGGGAAGACGTTAGATGCATTGACGAGATTGATGGGTAAAGAGCAGCAAGTAAATGATGGCTTATCGTCTTGGTGACCACCTCGACATTGACTGTGACATCGAATGTGTGACGCAGTTGTCATTGGTGGGGTCCCCCCGTCAGGCTGCGAACCACCTAGCTACTAAGAATTTATGAAGGTATGTCACGGACAGAAGAAAAGGAGATGATGCTCAAGGAATGGCAGACTAGGTTGGATACCACTGCCAAAGGGTCCTGGACGAGAAGACTCATCCCCAGCGTTGGACCATTATACCGGAGTGGATTTGGAGAGGTGGAATACTACCTCACCCAGTATTGAAGCCAGTATGTGAGGTATTCCACCGCTGGAATACTATCTCGGGTCATGGAGACTTTGCAGCATACTTGCATAGATTCAGGAAGAGAACCCCTCTTTCTCAATCTGTGAGTATTGCAGCCAGAATGATACACCGGAATACACAATTTACGATTTACGAGACAGACGTGGCTCACCCGGACCACACCGTCGGACATATGCTCCGGGGCAGAAGAGAATGGGATGAAGTAGAAAGCCTAAAGGGACAGATTCTGTGAATCGAAGAGATGGGGCAGGCTCAAAGAGACAGCTTTCCGAGAACAGTAGTGGGCGAAAGAAGAAGCCAAGGCTCAACTACATCGATGGAAATGCTAGACATGATTAAAATTTTGTAAAATGCTACAAACTTCGTAAATAGTTTTACTTTTGGAATAAGATTTTCGTACTTAAAAGCGCAATATTTTCCTATCTTTTTACGAAAGATAATAGTTATCAGTTGCTCCTCTTTCGTGATCGAGTGGTACATATCTTATATGAGATGTATTTATTCTCTAATGCATGAAACATAAATTGTTTTTATATTTTCCTTGTAAAGCTTCATCATGTTTTTTTAATATATGATAAATAACTGCAAAAAAAAATCTAATAGTAAAGTAACTAAACAGATGTAATCTATTGTAGATTATTACATGTAGACTTAGAAGAAGAAAATTTCGCATAATAGAGTTTATTAAGTTACAACATGTCAAATTTTATTAAGAAAGTACTTATATCAGCACCTTAATTGTAAAAAAATGTGAAATATTTTCTAAATTACTAACCTTACAATGTAGATTTTTTTTTTCAAATAATATCCGATTTTGAAATGTATACATAATTTTTTTTGTACAGCTTTTGAGAATAAAATTCCTTATACTATTGGACCTTTTCTTAAATTTTTATAATAAAATTATAGTTAAATCTGGAGGTCAAAATACTACGATACCGTCCAACTAACAAAAAAGTATAATCATGAAAGCGGTTTAAAATTTATGTAATGGGGCTGATTGACACTATTACATAATTAATATTTATTTTCACCTGTTGGTAAGAATTAATATTGTTTGAATTGTTAATCCATTTACATATTAGTAGGTTAGCTGAATTCATTAATTCGGCTATGAAATTACATACAGCTATGCAGTCATTAAATTGCGGAATAAGTTAGAGGTTATTTAGTGCTTACTATAACGGAAACTGTCTCTTATTTTAAGTGTCATAATAAAAAAAGGTTGAAGATCTGCGAGTTCTGAAACTACTGTTCTGGAGATAACAAATATTCGATGCCAGATACTCACAGGAATGCGAGAAGTGAAGTGATTTCTGTTGCCTTCTTCAAACATTCATTTACCTTTATTCTGTTCCATCCTTAAAAAATTCAGCTAAACATACAAGTATGAAACAGTTGTTTCATCTGCTAAAATAATTTTCTTAGAATGTTTTACGTAAAACTCTTTTATAATTTGTAACTTTTTTTCGTTTAACCTCTGGAACCACTATTAAGGTATATCTTCAGAGGATGAGATGAATGAATTGTAACGTGTATGAAAAATACCATGCCTGACCGGGATTCGAACCCGAGACCTCCGGATGAAAGGCCGAGACGCTACCACTCGGACCACGGAGGCCGGCTTATAATTTGTAACTAAACAAGTTCTTCAGATTGGTAATTATTTTTAATTAACATTTGTAGTGAAATATAAGCATCTTATATCCAATATAAATATCATATTATAACCAAAACCTTTTTTTTTTCACAAAACCAATTTAAAAAATTGCAAAATATGCAAAAAACCTGTGCAATTTCATTTTAATATTTTTTATCCTATTACATTGCAAAGTCTATTGCCAAAAGTATAAGCCTATCTGTGATCTCTTTAAAACTGGAGCCTTAGCTTTTAATCTTTACCGGGTGGACCGAAACATCATATTTTATACTTCATTTATGTTGGGCTGGCTATACTGGGATAGATGTAATAAAGTTTGTAGAGCTTGTTAAGTAGTGTTTGAAGATTATCCTTGACTGTTTGTTTTACAAAATCTTTCTATGATAACAATTCCTGTATTTGAGCTGGCAATCTTTTCCACAAAAAAAAAAAAAGGTTCTTTGATATTAACCTTTACTTATACTTTTAATTTCACGAATAGACATTAATTAAAGGGTAGGAATATTAAGAAAATATTCAATAAAGCAATAAACTTCTTATCCTTGCTTAGGATATAGTTTTTTTTTATGGTTTAGTTATTTTACTCTATATTACTGTCTCAGACTTTGTTTAATGTTTTTTAAGAGTGAATTTAGTTATCTTTTCCAATTTCATCGGCTACTTTGTCAACTGCTATTGTGGTGTTGAACAAATTTCTCTACCTTCTTTGTTATCTATCCCCTTCTTTATTTGTTGTTTTCCTTGACATATCCATCAATATACCTGTTTCTTGAATCATTCATTAAGCGATTATTAACAACAATATACTAAAATTTATAATCTAATAAATCAGTGCTTCCCAACCTTTATTCGTTCCCGTACCCCTTAATAAAACTTTTCATTTATGAGTACCCCTCTCTTGATAACCCTATACCTACTCCTAAAAATGAGTCTCGTTTCTCTTAAGGTCTATCTATTGTTAATCTTAATTTTGAAATATACTGTCTCTAGAGACTTGTGATCTATAGAGAGTTACTGTACATTAGCCACTTATCCGTTTTGAGAATCAAACAATATGGACAAAAAGTAACAAAAAGAAACAATACGTAAACACTTCAAATTAACATTCAAAAGAGGTAATTATAATTTATATTTCTTACTTAACGCGTCAAAAAACTAAACACAAATGGTCGCATTCATTAAAATCACTGTTGCCAGATTGATGACATTATACTTTTCGCCTGGATCGGGCGATTATACCGTGTGTTCAAGCCGTGGCCGAACGGAGGTGGTGAGAACTTTCCAGCGGTGTTTATCAAACCTTTCATCCTTAGCGACGAATTTTCAATAAAAAGTCGGTACGCGCCGTCAAAGAATTATAAAGAATCCTTTGCTTACAGTAGCCCCTTAGGCGGTATACAAACGAATGTACTTTCTTTTATTTATTTAGCCTCCGGAAACACAGTAAGGTATTACTTCAGAGGATGATGTGAATGAAGTGTAGTCTTGTACAATCTCAGGTCGACCGCTCGTGAGAAGTGTGGTTAATTCAAACCCAACCACCAAAGAACACCGGTATCCACGATCTAATATTCAAATCCGTATAAAAATAACTACCTTTTCTAGGATTTGAGCCTTAGAACTCACGACTTAGAAATCAGCTGATTTGCGATGTCGCGCTAACCACTAGACCAGCCCGGTGGGCTAGAAACGACCTACTAACATCCGTATAAAAATGAAAACCACCTACTAACAGAAATTAAAATGTCCCATTACAATAATTTTTGACAATAGAGGTAATCCGAAACGCGTCAACATATAATTAAAGAATGAAGCTAAGATAGGTAAACAGTATTCAATAGGTATCATTGTGTTCTTAGCAGGAACTTAAATAATAATTATTATTATCTTACTAGTAACAATTTTCTCTCTAACTCTTTGCAATCGATCAGAAAACAGGTTAGATAGCAATTATTCTTATTTAAGAATAGGATTTGGTTCAGAATGGATTGAGGAACAAATTTTGTCTCCTCGTTATCACAACGTCACTCGTCATCAAAAAAATTCTCTTCCACCAGGCTACCGGCTGATTTAACATGCAAAGTATATTTGGAATGAAAGATTTTGTAGATGAATGAATATTAATAAATTCTTACTATAAAACAAGTTAGGCTCTTTATATTTAATGGATCGATAATTTTTACATCCTATTGCATACAAAAATCATATTATAATCACCGGGAAATATTCTTTTTGGAAAATAATTACGTTCTTAAATGCATTAATTTCTTACCTAAGATGAAGTAGTAAAAGAATAGATTTAAAAAATGTAATAATATTTTTTATTTATATATTTAAAATTAAATTAATATGTTCAAAGAAGGATAGAGAAGAATAGTGTTAGTCTTGCCTTACTAGGCAAGATTAAAATAAGATAAATTTTTTCTGGCATGAATGAAGATTATACAATAACACAATGGGTTCAATGTACTGTTTATCTTTGTATTTTATATTAAATTTAACTTAGAAAAAAAAACTTAATTTATAATACACAAATATTTACTAGAGATACTGAAATAAAACACTATAATTAGTTTAATACTAAAATAAAATCATTTTAACCATGTTCTGATGTTACTTTCACAGTGAAAGTGGTTCTTGTCAAGATATCCATTGTAGAATGAAGGTGGTTCTCATTATGCTTTTATTTCTGGTTTGAAGGTGGTAATCGATCGATGGGGTTTCTTTTCTACCGTAAAGGTTAACCTAATTGTAGTGTTCAAAGATGTCAGTGATGTTGCTCGATGTTGAAGATCATAATTACTAAATGATATGTTTGTTTTATTCACAATTGACTGGTTCTATCGAGTTGAAGATAAAGATTACTAGACAAGTGTACAAAATACAAACATCATCATTTAACTATGATTGCATACGAAGGTACAAAAAATGTGGTTATACAGAAGTCGAATGAAGGTGATGCATGGCTTTGTTTTAGACCGCTTTGCACTTTAATAAATATTTATTTAAAAAAAAGTAATATTATCAGTGAAAATATTTGTAAAACTCATTTAATTATTCATGTTTTACATCTCACTATTTCATATTTTTACATCCCATTTGCAATTCAATGCAAAATGTATTCTTATATGAAATCGTTGCATTTCTGACTTTCATGCAGAAGATTTTATGTTAGAATCCTGATCCGGTTTGGAATATTTTACACACTACAAAATGTATTACCCTCAAAAAAAGGAGAGAGGTAGTAGTTGTTTCTGATTGTCAATCTCTTTATCTGTTTAGCCTCCGGAACTACCGTAAGGTATTACTTCAGAGGAT
>JAAAKQ030014542.1:6114-16898 GCA_010016005.3 Zanna intricata
ATCTATTAAATAAAATTTAAGGGTTTTAATTTTTATAAAAATTCCTCACTTGTTCAAAGAGGTTGATAAAAATCTAAGACATGGCTGAAATCGTTAAAGTTGATAGAAAAAATGTTGCAGTCTGACAAGAAAAAATTAATTTGAATAAATATTTTTTTTATTCAAATTGAATTAAATATAATAAATAATTAAATAATTTAGCGTAATTTTTTATTATTAAATATAAATTAAAACCAACTACAAAAAAAACCAAACATTAATTCTGCATTCAATTAAAAGTCGACATTTAAAAAGTTGAAAACGGTATCTTTTTTTTATATTTTTAGTCGGATTTTTACGTTTCATTTTATTATATTAAAAAAAAGTTATTACAAGAAAAAATTATTATTGTTTTATTTTTATACATTTTTTAATTTTATTTTTTCTCTAACTTCTGATAGATCTTTCAAAAATTTCTGAGTTGCTGAGCCGTTTGCAAGGAATGCAAAGATAAGAAACCTATATCATAATCAAAGTTTAACATTATTACCGAGAAACGATGAAATTGGACTATTACCGAGCGTGTGTTACGGATCTTTGAAATTCTGCAATATATCATTTTTACTCCAATTTTTCAAATAATTTATACGAATTATCATAATAAAAAAATACTGTGAATATATATATAATATAATTTATGTATATATATATATATATATGTATATATGTATATATATCAGGTAGCATATGATTATTACTGATCTCGATTCCTAGGAATGGTTTGCCATTTTTTTTTCATCTACCATTACGCCCTTCACACCTGCCTTGTTAATTACATGTACGAGCTTGTTAAAGGTAGAAATAAAAAAATAAATGGCCCTGATAAAGTCTATTATTAGACAATGATAATCACTGATAAAATGAAAAACATCTTGAAAATCGTCTATGTAGATAATTTTTCTTGTTCTTTTTCTTTTTTCCTCCCCATACCTCGCTGGATCGGACGAACAGTTAAGTATTACGCAATCCGGTGAGGAGTCTGTCCACTCTAACGGGGCCAGCCCACCTACTGACTGTACGTCCGGCATGGCAGGACAGCCCTGCTGGTTTGGATCTTCTCTTTTTGCCTCGACCTCAAACTTTGGCGGCCGAGAGACCAGCTCCAGCTAACCCAGAATCAATCCCTCCACCGTCGCTGCCGGGTCTTGATTCATGCCCACTTTATTGCCTGTAACCCCCAAGACGGAGAGATCGGTTTCGATAAATCTTCCCCGACATCCGCCCCAGGGGCCGGGACCGGATCCTTTATAAAATCTTCTAATATCTCCCACTATATTTTTACCTATATATATTTACCAAGGTTCGGGAGATCCCATGCTTCATCATCGCAGCCCATCTATGCAAGTACGGACGAACTGCGACTCCACAGAGGGCTGTCCCCTCCCCCCCCCCCAGTACCTACCAAATTCTTCGTCATCAACAATTTATCGTCTTCCATCGTCTCTTTTTTCGCAGTTGTGACTGCCAGTACGATGTCCCGTTTTGTTGCATTCTAAGCATTTGCCCTCCTCCTGGCAATCGCAAATCTTGTGTCCTGTGCTTCCGCATCGGAAGCGCATTCTTGATCTATCTGGTTCACTAAATTTATGTGACGAATCTCCCAGCCGCCAGCACCGGAAACACCTCAGATCTTTTCTTTTAACCTCTAACTTGCAGTTGTGCCATCCGATTACAAGTCTCTCTTTATTTACTAACAACTCTGCAGCTCCTCCGCAGCTCGTGCGGGTAGATGCACGGTCGCCCCTTTTAGTTTCTCCATAGGCCGGTCTAAGTGCTGACACCTTCACCGGTGTCTGGGGTCTAGTAACCTTCCTGAATGCGTCAATAATCTCTTTTTATTCCACGTCAGGGTCCATACCCTTAACGTGAAAAACATTCAACCATCTGTTCAACGGGTTGTCCACTATCATCGCACTCTCAAACTTTTCGTCCAGCCACTTTACTAGATCCTCCTTTTTATTCGATGTAATTTTCATCCTGATCTGGACTTCATCGCCACATCCCTTCTTTACGGATATAATGTCTTCCGCGAGATCTTCTTCTCCAACTCCTTCTTTAACAAACTTAAATAGACCGACGTAACGTGTCCCTGTCATTTATACAGTCACTAGAGTCGAGGACGGTCCCACAGGCTGTGGCTTTCTCCTCTCACCTACGTTAATTAAATGTAGGGTCAATCTGTCCTCCGTATTAGACTTTCTTCTATTCCAGAATTTGATTATTTTCGCCATTCTAATACCACTGTCATTTGGACCACAGAGTCAAAATTTCCTGTCCGTCATATTTTGCATCTTTCTCAATGCTGGTATCGCTTGCGAGATCATATTTTCTTTATTCCCATCTAGAATCATGGCTACTGTTATTCTTTTGTCCGCATCTTCGTCTTCCAGGTAGATGATTTCCATATTACGAACATATTTCATAATCGTTCCACTATGTATATTTCTGTTTGATTCCAGCTTGTTCCTTATTTCCGGGGAACGTTCTCCAATCAATTTGGCAAATTCACTTTTCAGGTCTGGTCTCCTGGATGTGATGAACATTACTGTTTCCTCAATGTCTTCAGGAGGAGCTTCCAAGTTTGGAATCTTTCCAAGGACCATTTGTCGTCAATGACATTTAGCAACTGTAGTTGCGTCCCAGTTTGAAGGATCGTCCTTATCTTTTCTTGTTGCTTGGTCCTTTCCGCTGCACTTTCTCAGTTTGACAGCTTTTCTCCGCTGTTAACTGAAGTTTAACTCTTGCATACAGTACTAAAACTGAGTACTCAAGATCCCAGGCTTTCTGCTGGACACACAACGCGCAGTCACGGATCTCCGTTTTCGTGTTTCGACTTTTAATTATGAGCTGAACTAATCTCTTAATTTCTTCTAGAAGTTGATCTATATCAGTCCCCTCATTAGAGTCACGATTACTGCTTTGTTCTACCAAAGCGTGCTCCCTCTTCTAGGGGCAGGGCTTTTCCTCAGCAATGGTCTCTACGTTGATCTCTTAAAAAACCTTACAATAGGACTATCAGACGATCTTCCTCCAGAAAATTATTGAAAAATAATCATCCTAGTCGATGAAAACTGAGGCCTGAAAATACTTCAAATAAAAACAAAAGTAGACGTATGAATTGGATTGAGAAATTCTTTAATTTTTTTTTTTTTTTTAAATTGTTTAACTCTTAAAACAAAATTAATGAGAGAGGATTTACCTCTGATTTATGTGAATTTTCTTTAATCTTTTCATAAAAAAAAAACATTGATTTCGTTTTAGTTTTCACATATAGATATATTTATTTATTTGCTGTGTAAACAGTATATAAATATTATATCAACAGAAAAATAATAAAACATGCTTTATAAAATAAATAGATGTATAAAAAATGAAAATAATTATTTTTTTAAATCTTCAGATTTTCGCTTTTTATATTACGTAATATTAAATTTAATAAAATTACAATTTTAATCCCACCTCAATAGATTTCCTTCTTGTTTTATACATTCTTAACAGACTTTTAAATATATAAAAATCTTCTAAAGAAAAAAATAGCTTGATGAAAATTGTATTTATTTTTATATTTACTAAAAGAGAAAAAATGTCTTTACTTCCAATACACATGAAATATAATATTAAATATATATATAAAATATTATTATTATTTTTAAATATATATAATAATATTACTATTATTAAAAATATATAATAATAATTAGTTAATTAAAAGATGTAAAAATAAAAATTATGTTCTTAATTTATTACGTCTATTCTAAGCTTATAAAGATATTTTATTTAAAGGAATTATTGAAGAAATTAATCTTTTCGCATAATAAAATATTTCCTTAATTTTATTAATTTCCCATGGTATTAATAAAATACCGTATAATTCCGGTTTATTAAGAAGTTAGGCAATTGAGTAAATTAATGTAGAATGTAGTAGACAGGTAAGTAATAATTTTATACAGATAAAAGACATGATATCAAAACTTACGTTTTAATCAACTGCATTGTTTGGATTAATATCTTCAATTTTACAGGTACATCCGATTTTCATTATGTAATTTTAATTAACTCACAATGAATTTATGAATGTTATTTACCTGAAACAAAATAGATTTTTATGTATAACAAAAAATTATAATAAAATCTTTATCAATAATTCTGTTTAAATGAATATATTAATTAAAATACAAATAATTGTATAGGAAATTATTCGATGGGAAACATTTTCCACAAACAATTTAGTCGAACAAAAGGGTAAATCCTATTGATAAATAATTTCAGTTATCAGTTTCAAGGATCAATTTGGTCCATAAAATAATTTAATTTTTAAAAATCCTATTTACCAATCTCAGTGGCAAAGTGGTTGCGTCTCGACTTTTCATCCGAAGGTGCCAGGTTCGATTTCCGGACAGGAATGAGATTGTTCATACGCTACAAAATTCCATCCGGCAAAAATAAAAAAAGCAATCAATGTCCGTAATCTCACAAAAAAAAACTCCATACCCTTGTATGAAGAAAACGTTTAGAAAATTCCTAGTTCATAAGTTAAAAAAAAAAAATTAAATTAAATATACACTTTTTCTAATATCATTGTAGCCCCCATGATCAGAGAAGTTTGAATTCTATTTTACACGTCCCTTAGGTAACATAATTTTTGTAAAATTATAGGCAACCTAATATTAATCACAAATCACTATTAATGTTATCATATCTGTTTGCAAGTGTAATAAATACTCCATGTAAAATTTACTACGTAGAATGATAAGTGAAAAATACTATTTTCTTTGACTTCTTCACAGATTTGAATATTTTTTTTGTACATAAGCATACCAAGCCGATTGAAATTTAATCCTATAAGGCACACGTTTACTTTTTTTCACCCTAGAAAATGGAAATAAAAAGAATACTATTACTGTCAGAGAAAGCAATTCTAACTGGTACCACTTGTACCTATATACTCGTACATAGTAGTTATATGAAATACTGTGACAAATTGTTTAACCTTTTTATTTGTGATCGTTTTTAAGAAATTAAAACGATTACAAACGATTGTATTATTGCTGAAGGAAAGTCAAAGATTTCAAAATCGTTAAAAAAGCTCCTTTTTTTAGGAGAAAAGTAGTTTTTACGAAATATTTATTCAGAAAAGCCTCGTTTACTTAGTATGATATAAATTATTGTTTACAAATATTAAAAATTACTACATTTCATGCGGCGGTCCCGGGTTCGAATCCTGGTCGGGCATCTTTTCATACGCTACTAATTTTCACCAGGCTAATGACTATAGCTGTTGATGCTCTTTCATAACCAAAAAAGTGTACATATATTTATATAATTTGTTTTTTAATATCTCTCTGTTACTTGCAAAAAAAAATGTTTATATATGTTTATCATATTTTTTTAATGATAAGATTTTATTTATTAAAAAAAAATTATAGTAAACTAATAAAGCAAATGGAGGAATATTACTTTACATACATCGATAAATATTTACGTTATCTTCATATTCAAAGCATATCCAAAGAAATCTGTTTGAAACAAGTAAAAATACAGGAATATAACGTTATAACCGATCAGAATGGTGCACCGCAGTTCATCATGGTTTTTAAATAGAAAAAGGGATAAAGCTATAAATTAATTTACCCCTTTCTGCGGTGAAGTAATATATTATGTCCAGTGCTCGACTGAGTGTGAGAAAAAATTTTACATTTTGCAATATATTACCGTAAGAATAAAAAATGCATAACCCTGTTTATTAATAGAATAAACGTTATTTTTACGAAATAATGTTGTGTCAATAAAGTTGTACAATTTTCTATTATTTTCGTAGTTTCTCTGGGATTATTACGGTTGGGTACTCTTCCTAGCATTAAAATACAAAGGAAATGTTTTATTAAAACTAATATAAGTATTAAATGTGTCAAGATTAGACAGGAATAAGAACCTAGATCATTAAATTATGAATAGTTTCTTTTATAAAAGTTTTTTAAGTTTTTATCTGTAGCGATTGCAATAAAACTTTTATAATTTAATTTTATTACAATAAAATCTAGTTTTATTATAATATTATCTATAATTGGCGTTACTTAAGAGTGATAAGTCACGCCAAAAATAGACTAGCAGTCCCTAAATATAACAAGTATCTCCTGGTAAGCGTACTAGGGAAAATGGTTTTTTTCCGTTGAACTTTCATTAGAGCCAAACATATTCTATATATTATCATGCTAACCCTACTGAACTGTAGAAGATCTTCAACCATGCCAGTAAAACCTTCATTATGTTCACCATAAGGTTAACTGTGTTAAGTAACAGATTAATAAACACTCTTTTTTGTAGACAAAATAATCCGTTATTTAAAAGTTTATTCATTTTCTCGAATCCTTTTTTTATATACCGGACCATTATAAAAAAAATGGAGGATTTCAATAGATCAAGGCATTAGGGAACCCTTAAAAAAATAATATATGTCGGTAGTATTGAAAACCTCCACCCGAAAAGTATGTCTAACAACCGTTTCAACCTCTGGCATAAGTCTATTTATTGTTGGTACGCTATATTTGATGTTTATCATGGTTTTTGCAAAAAAATTTACAATATGTTTTATGGTATGGCGAACTAAAGAAAGTAATTTTAGTTCACCGTCCGTTTCGGCAAACATATGAAAAGAACCCACTACATATAAACAATATACGATGCTAATTCAATCGATTCAAAGAAATAATTTTTTTTCTGTAACAGAAATCGCCTGGAAGATCATCAGTAACAGGAAAAAGCATGGTTCAAATTAGACAATCTGCTTCATAAATCCTAAAAAATGATCGATCTTCGAAGCCTTCAATTACAAATTTCAAAAACAAAAGATAAAGTTTTACGTAAAAGACTGAATTTGTACGTATACATAATTCAGTTACTGTTAGAAAAAAAAAAGTTACAGAAATTAAACCATCTGATGCAGAACACATTTCCAGTTCGCTGTTTAAATTTTAAACAAAATGATTGAAACGGATAATTTTTAAATGATGTCATTTTTACGGATGATTTACTTTTCACTTTAATGAATAAGTTAACTGCAACAATTCATAAATATATGTATTGGAAAACCGACGTATAATTTTTAAGAACCGTAAAGATAATGTTTGGTGTAGTTTAATGAAAAATCGTGTAATAGGTTTTATCTTTGCTGAAAAGATTATTATTAATGGGAATGTTTATCTTGAGATGTTAAAATGATTATTGGTTACCTCAATCGGATGTATTCAAAAATACAAATCAAATTTAATTCCAACAAGATCCTCCTTTATACTTTAATTAACTCGTTAGCTATGTTTCAAATAAAAAATTTGTAGATAGATATGTTGAGAAGGCCCTAACTACACCTTGGCCGCTAAGAAGTCCGGACCTAACCACCTGTATTTTTTTATTTTTTTTGTGGGGATACATTAAAAGCATTGTTTACTGGCAAAATTTATATGACCTGAATCACTTAGAAGAAAGAATTATAGAAATATTACATCAATAACAGAAGATATGTTACATCAAAAACTCAATATCGATTGGATATTTAACGAGTACGAAGGACGTGAATAATATATTTATTTTTCATTTCCTAAAACTGTGATGGGGAACCTTATATATTAAAACAGCTGAGAAAAAAATCTATTTCCAATCCGTGTAGGGGTTTTATTGGCTGAATAGGACTGATTTTTTTTATTCTTTTCGGAATGAGCTACACAGATATGTCATCAAGTGTCACCGAACCCCAAACTTAAATCCCCTCTAAGAATTCCTCAACAAATCCTCATTTATTACTGAACCGAGGAAACTTGCAAGGGTTATTATTCACAGGAAAATTATTTTGAAGATTTTTCGATACTTGACGACATATCTACAAGCCATTCCGAGCAGAATAAATAAAAAATCAGCGCGATTCGTCCAGTAGAACATCTAGACGGACTAAAAATAGTTTTTGAGTACGCATTTTACCTGAGGTAGGAAGGGAAGAGAAAATTAAGATGTTTGAGGGTAAGAAATGTTGTAAATGAAATAGGTTTTTTAGCCGATTTTTTTTTTAAAGTATATAACATTACTTTGTAATAATTCTAACTCAGTGGAGCAGCGAGAGACCACTAGTCTGCCATATAAAACATGGTAGATATGTCTGTTTTTATTAATTTCATACCTTAAAGCCAACAATTATTTTATAATGATTTATAATTATCTGTTGTTTTATGACAAAGTCTTCTCCCTTCCCCATCTTTTCAAGTTTGACCAGGCAAAGATTTCTTCAAGTTTTATCTTTCATGTAACATCAAAGTATATTAAAAAAAAAAAAAATATATAATAACACGATGTTAAATTGGATATACATTTTATAGGTTTAGTTATTAAAGTTTTCGTGGAAAATATATTTAAAAAAAAGTTAACAGATTTAATTAAATTTTCCGTATTAATATAAACTTTACCCATAACTAAATTGCTTGCAAAAATTCTAATCTCATTTCAAATATATTGAATGAATCCATAGATACTTTTTTTCTTCATGTTCACTTGTACGATTTTTGTCAGTTGGTTGACATAAACAAAAGTGGTTTTTCCTAGCATACACCAATTACAGCTACGATTCCTATTGAATTAAATTTTACCTAGGATAAGTCAATTTTTTTCTTATAATAAGACTAAACGACTTATGCTTTATTCTTTTCGATAATAAATGAACTGAAAAATTACATAATGATCCAATAAAATAAAATGAATCCAATTAATGAAACAGCTGAAATTAAAAATATATTACTCTAAAATGAAATAGAATTAGAATTATTTAATAAATATTGGAAAAATTGGTTGTTCAATTAGTATTTTCTGTCGATAAATTTGAGTGTTCACTTAAAAACAAAAATAAAACGGCTGAATTTAATTTTTTTTTTTTTTGCAAATGATTGATGTTAGCGTTTATAATACAAAACCTTTTAATTATTAAGAGAATTTATGGTTAATTTATTCAAATATCAATCATTTTTGTAGTATTATAGGCTCTATAATATTTAATCTCGTAATATTTTTGCGTACTTAGTATATTTTAACCGTATTTAGAAAATAACAAATTACTGAAATCGTTTTAGAGACGCAGAGTGTAAAAAAAAAAGAATATCAGAGTTTTAGAGCTACTTCATACGTCTTAAATTTGACTTGTATTAATGAATCACAAATAAAATAAAAGAGTAACTCTCACAGTTTTTTTTACTAGTATTCAATGTGAACGCCTTTTGTCATTTATCAATATTAAATAATTGATACATTTATCAATAAATAGGTAGCAATATTGCATTGAATGATGATGTGATTTTTTTGAAACAGTTCAGTTTTTGTTTTTTTTAATGAATTTCCGAAATCTAAAATTTGGATCTGAAAGATGGATTTATTAACGATGTCATGTTCACACCAGGTTATCGATCATAATGTATGATCAACGTATGTTAGGTAATGTAAAAGTACTAATCTTACGGGTACTTGATGTGAGACCCAAGGCAACGCCGAAACATCATTTTCAATAATAAAAAACCATCCTAAGCCGGATTCATTAAAAAAAAATAGAGAATCAATTCGTTTCCAACATTTTTCATACTAAAGCGAGTACGTTGTTGCATATATGCATTCTAAACCGATATACATGTGATATTTAGACCTACAACTTACACCTTCAGTCTGTTTACTTTAGGCAGGGCTTAGGTACACACAATAAATATCACTAATCTCTGAGAACAGTATTTAACATACAAAAAATTTACATACAGAATTTGTAAATAATTGGCATAATAATTAAATAATCGTATCAATACAAGAAGAGAATGTACTGGGTTTTTACACCTTCAAGACTATAAATATTAAAATCGTTTGAGTAATAGAAAACATCCATACTACTACAGTTATGAAAATCGCATTCTATTTAACAGTTACAATTTTTTTTATTAAACACAAAAAAAAAACACGATTAACCAATGATAAATGTAGAAAAACGAAATTAAAAGCACTGTTAACAGTAGTTCTTAAACCGCATCGCATTCAAGGGTAAGTTGTGTATTTCACCACACGCTCTTTACAAATAAACACAACTAAATCGCCCGGTCGAATGGAAGACTCATATTACATTTAGAAAAGTACTGGCTCAGCGGTCAAGTACGGCGTGTAGAAAAAAAGTCACCTGTTTGTCTACATACGCCGAAAAATACCCATTACTATTGGAAAACCTAGCCTACGATTTTCTTTCGTCTGGAGAAAAACGATTCGTCAACTTCACTGATTTAATCGGGATAATCTATCATTTTTGAATTATTAAACATGTTGATCGCATAAACTTCAATAAAAATTTAATAATTTTCCAGTCGGTAACAGCCTTGAAATACATTTCCAGTTCTTCTGTGTACTATTTTGTAAATATGTACTTCTTTTATTAATTATAAATAACGAAAATTACAATATATAACGACAGTCTGCTTTCATCAAATCATGTTTCTTTTTGTTTTTCGTTGTCAATTTTTGTTCAGCTCACGAATTACTCACGAATTATATTAACATCTTTCAGATCTGTCTTCTGTAAATTAACCGTAATCACATTATTATTCGGTCAGTGATAATTTTGAAGAAGTATATACTTCTGTTATAAAAATTTTTCATACGTTTCTCTTTAATATCTAAATCATGAACCAATTGAAATAATGATGTTTTAATGTAATAGAATAATTCAATTTATATATATATAT
>JAAAKQ030014553.1:0-37827 GCA_010016005.3 Zanna intricata
GATTGTACAAGACTACACTTCATTCACATTCATACATATCACCTCATTCATCCTCTGAAGTAATACCTTACAGTAGTTCTGGAGGCTAAACAGATAAAGAAAGAAAGTACTTAAGTTTTAATAAGTTGTGGAGAAGTTCAAACATGTTAATCTCTATTTTCTACACTGAATTTTGTTGTAAACATTCTTAATTAGTTTAATAAGTTTTTTTTTAATTACAATATTGGGCTTTGGTAGGAAAAGACTTGATGTTAATTCTATGTAAGGGTTTGAGATAGATGTACTGCTGTAAGGAAAGCCCTACCCTAATGAGTTGACTTTTACACTTTGTTATGATTACTGTTAGTGTCAGTCATATTAAATAAGTAATTCACTAGACAATTCTGGGTTGTTATTTGTCCGACCCGATCCGTGCCTGTTACACAATTAATACAATTTCATTGTATGCTATGCAATTGTATAATGTATATACTCAAATAACTTGACTGTATAATTGAGTTATTAGTATATGAATAAATAAATTAAAAAAAAAGAAAAATAACTCAATTATTGTTCAGTAATAATTTTTAACTTCAATAGAGATAAGTTGTAAGCTGTAAAAATATTAATTAAAACAAAAATTTTGAAAGTAAAAAGAAATATTAAAAAAAAAATTAATTAATTATCAGGGAACTGTGAAATGATGTACTGAACTATGCTTCAACAGATAAGCTTATTTCTTAATATTGCTATCATGGTGACACTAGACCCTCATTGTACTACTACACACTTTTACATTAATAATAATAAATACATATATTAATTCGGTATTGGCCAATCCGTAACTATTATTAATAAATAAGATAAAATAAAACGAAACATAAATACAAAATGTAAATAAAATAAAACATAGTTTCCCACAATATATATCCACTTTTATATTAAAATAGTTTTCTAATAATTCACCAAATTTCCAAGTTGTTGTAGCCGATCAGTTATAATGTAATAATCGGAGAGAACTCTAATATAATAAAAAAATTCTCCTACCTGAGATTCTCTCATTGTTCACTAACTTGTCCTTTGTTCGCGACACTGTGTTCTTCTCCAAACCACAACTGAACACTTCACGATGCCATCTCTATCAGCACTCAAGATGGAATGAAACTTTTCTTTGTCCAGTCACCTGGCCCCACCACCATTCCTGCCTAACACTCAGTCCATGTGAGTTTGTGTACACATACTAACGAAGCATTATACGTGCAAAAGATTTGGTTCCCACAGCAAGCATGATGTCATATAGCTATGGAATTTTATTCTTTTTAATACTAATTATGCTGAGACTATAAATTTATTTAACATGATTTTAAAAATATATGCTGTTCTAATGTAAAATTTTGAAGACAACAAACTATTTAACAAATACAAATTTACTTAACTCTATAAAACTTTTATTCAAAATTTATAATGGTCAGAAAATAAATATGAATAAGCGATTGAATACAGCAGTAATATTTGGGAGGCACTAATGAATAATAACAAAAGAATTTTTTGTTTTGTTGTGTCAAGTTATGCGAGTTCATTGACCCATGTACTGGACTACAGAAACATTAATGTCGGAGTAAACATCACAGTTTGCAATTGTGCCATTCTGCAATCAAAAATAGGTAAAATGCAGCCATAAGAAACCTACATTGTTTAAACAGAAAATAAAATGGCTCAACAAAAATAAGTTTTTTTACCATCATTCCTAAGTTATTCCTGAATATTTATACACATTAAATCCTGGAGGTTCACCCACATACGGTACCCAAGTCTTTAATACCCATCTCTTTTGGATAGGTATTTTTGGTACCCTAGTCTGTATTTTTTATTTTTTTGGTATACTTTTAATTTCATTTACAATTTTAATCGGTGTGCCAAAAATTACATAATATATGTACACATCAAATTAATTCAGATTTAATGTAAACACCATTATAGCATTTAACACCTACATATAGCATTTTCTGTGTATCTGTACAAGTTGAAACATGCACACTTTCAAAATAACTCAATTCCAGTTAATCTGTATAATTGTTGCTCTATTCTAATTAAATAATAATTTTATTATTAATTTAATAATAATTAATAAAAATAACTTAAATCTAATCAGCTTTAATAATTTAATAAAAATAAAATTAAAAAATAGAAAACAAAAATATTAAAAAGTTCCACATCAAACAAGGATTCCCTAAAGATCAATTGAAAAAAAAAGTCAGTCAAACCACTGAATCATTGACGGAAAAAAAGTCAGCCAGACCTACAGAATTTTTAATGTGTATAAATATTCAGGAATAACTTAGGAATGATGGTAAAAAACTTATTTTTGTTGAGCCATTTTATTTCTGTTCAAACAATGTAGGTTTCTTCTGGCTGCATTTAGACCATTTTTGATTGCAGAACAGTACACTTGTGAACTGTCATGTTTACTCTGACATTAATGTTTCTGTAGTCCAGAGCTGAAATCATGTTTTTATTATTTTCATCATTCATTATATTCAAAAGCTTCTCTTTCCTTCAGTGGTAGTAATCAGTTAGTTGTTCAATATTCCGATCATTCACAGCACAATTACTTAATATTCCGATGTTCAAAGCCATAAATTTAATTACACATTTTTCAATGTCAATAAAAATAAGAAAAAACTCACCGAACAGTTAACGTTTCAACTTTAAGTACCAAACAGTGCGAATCTGAACGTGGTGTTACAAAATGGCTCATTACATGATTACGTTTCTCTGACCCACAACAGCAACAGCCACATCGTAAGCACACCCAAATGTCCTATAGAAAAAAAAAACATAGAAACTAAAATAATTACAGATTACTACTAAAATAAAAACAAACAGAAAAATGATATTAATCACTAAATACTTTTAATAAAATAAATACTGTAGTAAATAATAATATTATCATTGCTTTTAGAAGTATCATTATGCCTACTATGTAGCCCATTGATTTAACTTAAAAATCTTGGAGCAAACAAGAAATTTTCAGAAGTGGTAAAAATAAAATATTAAAAAAATGTACACCAGCATCAATTTCAAAATCATCCTTGAGATGATTAATTCTGAAAGGAAACCAAAAGGACCTTATAAATAACATCATTTGGGCTGAAAAAATACTTTTCTTTCATCCAAATCGGTCAACTTTGAAAAGTAGAGCATTAATTGTATAAATGCCCACCTAAGTATAAAAATTGTCAGAATAAGGACAAAATTGTTAAAATATAGATTCTGAACTTTCAATACGTGTAAGAAATCATTAAGGGTGATTTTTTCAAAAGATATAAAGCAACGACCATTGATTGAAATGATATGGTATGATCCTTTTTTAATTAATGAAATGAAAAACATGAAATTAGAAAAAACTACAAGCTATCTACTTACTAACCATTATTTTGATAACTACAAGAGGTCAAAATTTAAAAAAGAATTGAGAAGTATTCCTTTTTAACTTTCTGGTACCTCTCAAAATTTTTAACTAATTTTATTTTTTTTTAAATTTACATTAGTTTACATTTTTTGTTTTACTTAAAATATGAATAGATCAACTGCTAACTATGTAAAATAAAGCCATTTGTTGAAATGTAAATGCAAGAGACCTGTACTTAAGAAAATTCTGAGAAATGACCAAGCACAAGCTTATAATTTTTGTAACATAGGTCCTTTACCAAGGCTCTAAGTTGTTGTTTTTTTTTACCTAGTTTTTCAACTAATTTTCTTGTTATAAAAAAAATAATAAGACTTGAAATGATGAATTACAAGTTTTTTTTCTATAACAAAGAATACTACTTTATAACAAATCTAATACAATTAATCACTGATGACAACATGAAAAAATATTTTTAAACTATTTAAGCATGCATATGAAATATTTAATTTTTAAAAGATTACAGACTTAAATTTTCAGGGAAAACCTTATAAGACTGCCCAAGGAACTCCTCAGCAAAGTAAAAAAGACTCATCACATTCAACTTGGTGAGGAGTACGAATTAAATATAAATTCTTTATTTTTATGGTTTTTATACAAGGAGCTACCCAAAAGTTCGGGGAATTTACCATAAAAATAAGATAGCTTACCATAACTTTTAATTTCCACTGTCTCCTTCAAAGTAGTCCCCTTGGGTATTGATACAACGATCCCAGTGTTTTTCCCATGATTCCATGCATCCCTGGAAGTCTGCAGGTGTAATTGTTCAAAGTTTCTTCCACATCATCATCATGTGTTCTGTGTTTCTTCCACAATCTCCTCAACTGTGTTAAGACGGCCTTTCAATTGAAATTTTATTTTCGGAAAGAAAAAAAAGGCACACGGGGCAAGGTCAGGCAAATAGGGTGGGTGGGGAACTACTAGTCTTTTTGGAAGCCAAGAAATTCCAAACAGCTAGCGATGTGTACAAGGCACATTGTCATGGTGCAGAACCCAGCTGCTGTTACCCCACAAATCTAATGCTTTCACATAACCACTTCTAAACTTCACAATAGAACATCCCATTGACAGTTTGACCAAGAGGAACAAATTCCTTATGGATAATGCCTTTGATGTCGAAAAAACAATCATCATGGACTTCACATTGCTGCAAACTTGGTGTACTTTTTTGGCTGCGGTGAACTTGGCGACTGCTGTTTAGTATCAGGGTCATACCTATACACCCATGTCTCATCACCGGTTATGTTGTTGGGAGATGAAGTTAGGGTTATCTCTTGCTGAATTTTTCAATTCACTACAGACAGCTTCGTGATTTTGTTTGGTCTCAGTATGAATTTTGCAGCAATGTCTCATGTTCAAATTGTCCGACAAGATGCATTGCATGGACCCATATGACATTTGTATGACTATGCACAAACATCATGGATTGTTTTCTACGATCTGCAACAATAGCCTCTCACACTTTTGCGATGTTTTCCAGTGTTGCGCTTGTTGATGGTCTTCCTGAACGCTCATCATCAACAACTGCCATTCATCACTCTTTGAATAGTTTGTACCACAAAAAAGTTTTACTTTTACTCATAGCATTGTCACCAAATGCTTCTACAAGCATCCAATGGGTTTCTGCACCAGTTTTTTTAAGCATGAAGCAAAATTTGATGCAGGTTCTTTGTTCTTTAAAATCTGCCATTTAGAACTTCGCCGAGGCAGTAAAACACAACGGTACACAACCACATGAAAGTCAACAACTGACAGCTCTCACAGTCACAGCTGTTTTTTTTTTTTTTTTTTTTTGGTTTTTTTCAGGGCGAACAACATTGTGTTATTATCGCCCGGGTCACAGCTGTTGGAACAATAACACACAAAGAGTACTGTTAGCCACATCTTGCGGCAGCAGATTGTACCAGCAATGGTTCGTGCGCGAAATTCAAATTCCCTGAACTTTTGGGTAGCATCTTGTATGTTATGTATTCTTATTGACTATGTACTGAGTTATTACAGCATAATATGTCTGTGGTCATTCTTACATTCAACGTATTTGAACACAAAATTCAAGAAAATTAGACAGAAGGAAATATAACTGGAAGGATCAGCAAGTTGTTGGTTTGTTTTTATTTTTAACTTACCAAATACTAAAAATCAAACTTAAAGAATTTACATATTGATTTTTAAAAAAAATCTTGTACATTTATTTTTAATACAGCTTTTTTTGAAGTTTCTTTTATTCTCTTTTATATGTTTATTCATTTACGTATATATAAAACAATACAACCCACAATACAGTTAACACAAAGTGGACAAAACTTAAAAAGACAAATTAATTAAAATTGTGAAGAATAACTTAACAATTTCTTAAACAACATAAAAAATATATTCAATAGATGGACTTTACCCTAAAGTATATTTCACTGTTATCTTTGCCTTTAATACAAGGTCTAGCAAAAGATGCACACTGAAAAGCCTGCAACAAAAGGAGACACACACATTTGAAAAAAACTGTACACTTACCTCAGAAGCAGTAGAAATATTTTGCTTTCTACATTCGAAACACTCTCTGTTGGCTAGGTGACCATTTCCACGAAAATTTTTCCTCAAAGTATTAAAATCTACAGATTTATTCAAATGAGGACAGACCGTTTTATTCACTACAACAAATTTTTATTTTCAAGGCATAAATATCTTGATTACAAAATAACAGAAATTATAAATTACATTAAAAATTTACTACTTGGTAAATAAATTACTATAAAATTTCTTAAAGAGTTAGTTCAATAATGTTTTGTATACCACAGTAATTGTTTTCAAGAGTTTACGCTCCTGAAATTTAACCCACACCTTACAATAATGCAGCATTTTTAAGAGGGATAATAACTCAAAATTATATAAATAAAATAAATCTTATTTCAAACTTTTCATTCATGATGGTTTTTATCTGTAGTTTATCTCAAGTCATAAGAAAAAATACTTTTTTTTGGAAATTCCAAGCAAAACCCTGTCAAAGATAATTTTATAATAAAAAAAATACATAACTGCACATACAAACTGTTCAAACACAAAGAAAAAGCAATATATACATACTATACAAACTGATAACATAAATATACTATACATGTACAAAGTTGTAAATTATTGAAATATCAATTCAAGAACCACTGTTTCAAATGTTAGCTTCATTGATTAACTGCATGAATGTTTCAGCCAATTCTCAAGTTGCAAGGTACATTAAACATAAGAATTGGCTGAAACAGCCAAGCAGTAAAATTGCTTTTAACAGCAAGTGTTCCATCAGGTATCTTCAAGCCAATGAACACAATACACTCTTCAATCTGCTGAGAGAACTTAAAATATGTACAAAAAGTACTCTTTTTACTATGACTCCTGATAACATATAAATGTTATTTTCTGCATAAGTAATCATAAGAAGCAAGGAATGCAAACCCCTGAGAATTAGTGATATTAATTTTTTTCTCAACTGCTTCAATCTTTTCTTCTGTAATAACATACTCATACTTCTAGATCAAAGTATTTTAAGACAGGCAAACAATCAATTGAAGACGCATTAATCAATTAAAAATTATTAAGTCTTTAATCAATTGAAGAAATATTTGAATGCTGGAAGCTTCTACAAATCTACAAAATCAGAACTGGCCTGAGAAAGTAAATAAGCAACAGATCACATATACGAGTGTTATTTTTTTATTCAAGGTCCGATCGGTCACAAAATTAAAACCAGTCAAAATAAAAAAAATTTTTATTTGTAACAAGTACTTACATAATTATGCTATTTCTCTACAGTCACCACTCTAATTTAGACATTTGTCATAGCGTAGTATCAACTTTCCAATACCCTCATCATAGAACGGAGCCGCCTGTGTTTTCAGCCACGTTTCTACGTTGGTCTACAGCTCAACGTCTGCGCCAATGTTGTCCTCCTAGTCAGCATTTCATGCGAGCAAAGAGGTGAAAATCGGATGGAGCCAGTTCAGGCTGTATGGTGGATGATCAAATACTTCCCAACGAAAACGCTGCAGGAGCTTCATTGTTACAGCTGCGGTGTGCGGCCCAGCATTGTCATGGAGAAAGACAATGCCTGATGACAACATTCCTCTCAGTTTATTCTGAATTGCCTTTCGTAGACGTTGAAGAGTCACACAGTATGAGGCTGCAGTGATGGTCGTGCCATGTTCCATGAATTCCACCAAGAGAACTCCATTCCGATCCCAGAACACAAGAGCCATACACTTTCTGTTGGAGAAGGTCCGCTTGAACTTCTCTGGTTTACTGGGAGAATGAGAATGCATCCACTGTTTAGATTGTTTTTTGTTTCTTCAGTTTTGAAATGGACCCATGTCTCGTCCCCTGTAACAATTTTGTTTAAAAAATATTCTCCTTCATTGTGGTAGCACTAGAGAAACATTAGGGAGGCGTTCATTCTCATTGTTTTGTGATGATCAGACAGCATCTTGGAACCCATCTCACACACAGTTTGCAGTACTGAAGTCTCTCACTCACAATGGTGTGAGCCATTTCAAGCTGACCTTGAAATTTCAGGAAACGAATCACTCAATACAGAAATTCTGAACCGACGATTTTCTCAAATTGCCTCATTCACTCACTCAACGAGATCATTGGTTGAAACTCCGCTTCCTTCCCTGACCGCCTGCATCATGAACATCTGTACATCCTGCTTTAAAGTAACTGCACCATTGTCGCACTTTGCTGTCACTCATTGAAGTTTCACCGTACACATTACTTATTCGTCAATGAATTTCAGCTGCATTACACTCCTCAGCCTGAAGAAATCGAATTACCGCATGCACTTCATACTTGGGCGGGACATGCTATTGTTGTAGACATGTTTAAGTGCTAGCTGTGTGTTCAGAATTAAACAAAGTGACACAGCGTGATTGAAGACCATACTAGAGACGCTATGCATCACATATGCGCAAAGGTTCATACAAGTTTTGCACGGGTTTTTATTTCGCAACCAATCGGACCTTGAAAAAAAATAACCCTCATAGTATAAAAAAATTTTTGGCCATCACCATTTCTAGATCTTTTATATTACTTACTCTACTAACAGATTCATTAATCTGGTAGTTGTAGCGGATAAAAAGATATTCTTAGTGCAAGTTATCTTCCTATGTTAAATTCCATGAATTTGATCCTACTCATTCAACTACTCTTTCAATATAACACTGAAACATGTCACAATCTTTAATTTTTCTTACCTCAGATTACAATTTCAGAACAGCAGATATATACATTGATGATGATATTTCAATGGAACTGTATTATGCAAAATATCTTGAAGCAGATGAAGAGGGTAGTTTTCAATCAACTTTCTCTATAAAAGTGAGATCAACAAGATAAAACTTCAGCTATCTCAGCACTGGTTTATTCAATCCCAAATAAACTGATTAAGTTACAAAAGGAACTTCTTAATAAAGATTAAGGAACAGTTATAAATGCTTTGGTAAAGTTAACGTACTTTCAATTTCTCCTCTCTACTTAAGGAGACAGTATTTGTGGTAGTAGATCTGCCCTTCAATAATTCACAATGCAGGAGAGAAATCTAGTATAATAAGGTAAATTTTGAAACATCTTCAGGATCTTAGGGATAACTCCAAGTACTGAAGTGGTGTTAAAAGTTGCTAACATTTCCATCACCCTTTTCTTGGGCAAGAGAGATCACTGCTACCTATCAAAAAAATTACCATACAGTTGAAGCTCAAATTAAAATATGAAACGAAACTGATGGCAAGTAGCTCTCCAATCCCTAGTTAATAATTAGGGAAGTTCCACCAGGGCTGATTTCTAATCCATTTTTGACGTGGTGGTTTTATTACTTTCAAAACATTTTTAAGCCTTATTTAGGAGTATTCTATTTTAATTCAACAAATGATCAGTGCATCACTACAATTGATTTTTATAATATTTGATGATTATTGACCTTGTAGTGGCCAAAAAATATTTTTTTATATTTTTAACTAATTTTTTTCTTGAATAATGGATTATTTTATAAATTGCAACAGGTAAAAACAGCCATTTTTGTCACTATTCTACAAGCTATAACATTCTTATTTTACGTCGTATAGGGTCAAGAAGGGCTTTTTTGAAAGAGTAAAGATGGAACTTCATCTTAGTGTACTCAAAATTCATTTTGTTACAAAACCAAATCTTAAAATGTTTACTGAAGTTATGTTTACAAATTATTTTTTTCAAAATTTGGGCCCAAAATACATAATGAAGGGTTTAGGGTACCAGGCTTGTTTTTTTACCATGTAAGTCTTATATACTAAAAGTACATATAAAAATTAAAATTGGATTGTTACTCAGTGTCCTACATAATAAAAAAATGGCCACCAAATCTTAAGATTTTGAAAATGTCTTATTTTTGGATCCCAAAAACCACGAATGAGACTGATGCCAAAAACTTGAAATTTTTACCGCAGTAAGCACTTTTCAGGTAATTTAAAACCATATAAAATTTATTTTGTTACTCAAAGGGGTTGATGAGTAATGAGACAATTAAAACTGCTTGTTCCTTCTAACCATGAACAATGTATCCAAAAAATTCACAGCATGTATTTTTCCAGATAATAATGTAGGCCTACTATAAAAATATTTTGATATGCCTATAATAAAATAGTTTATGTTCTACATAGTTTGTTACTTACAGTATGACTCATACACAAACTCGTGTTTAAACAAATAAATGAATAAGTGGATAGACACGCATGGACAGGAATATTTATATAATCCTAAATATAAAAATTGTATAAGCCTCAATTATTGTTTTGACTTCAATGTGATATGTTGTTGCTAGTGTTAATACTGTACACTTGTTTATAAAATAATTTTATTAGTAGTGAACTTCTCTCTTTATTCAATATCTTTTATTTTTAATTTTATTAATTAGAGAAACTTGTATTTTAGCTAAGAGAAATTGGGATATCACAAAGTGTGGTGCAATTGGTAGTTTTATTATTTATACTAACTGTATTGTTATTGTAAGAACTCTTGCATTTGATAAAAATGAATTATGAAGTGTTCATCTGGCATTCACACTGGAACAGTATGTCACAAATTGACTTACAATAGATCTTCAGTGTTGCACAATATTTTAGAGTTTACTGAACATCAAATAAGAGTGATATCTTTAACATTTTAAGTTCATTACTAAACAGCTGTAGCACTCAAAATATTCAAAATGAGTACAGTGTTAGTCAGTATTAAGCCTGTCAATCCAAAAAATTAGTTATAACACAAGTGGAATTTTGCTCACTAATCAGCAAAAAGAAACCCAGTCACGTAACAGATGAAAATGTAATTAAATGTGTCTCAAGATTTTTACCAGGATGATGAGCAGTCGAATGATGCCAGGTAAAAAGGACTGTCTCTGTAACCCCCGGACAAGACCAGCAATTAAGCATCTTTGCCTCTATCGCCTCCCCCCCTACCACTGTATGTCCGGCATGGCAGGTTGGTCCACCAGGTCTAGATTTTTTCTTGCCTTGCCTCTTACTTTGCAAGCAGGTACTTTTTTGGAATCTGCCCCACAAAATTTTTCACTCTTTTTTGCTTCAATTCATTTAAATATTATACAATAACATTACCATGCAAAATTATGATGGAGAAACGTGATTTTTGTGAAGAAAAAAAAAACCATAAAATTTTCAATAATTTTTTTTTTTTTAAGTGTTTTTCCGGATCAATTTTAGTGTAGAATTACATTTTGAATATATTTATATAGATTCATGAAGAAAAAAATTGAAAATTTTGGAGGGCAAATTCCAAAAAAAGTACCTAGGAGTAGGGTAACCGGAATCAGCTATTCCATTTCCAGGCCCTGCCCCCTCCATCAGGTCTGTCTTTTTTTTTTTTTGCCCACTCTAATGGGGAGAGCCCATACAGATATAAGCCCATACCACCCACCCATCTAGGTCTTTTCTCTTTTTTGGTACTCTTTTTTATTTTTATATATATATTTTTTTTGAACCCAAGGGATCAGGAGTTCCTGTGCTCCTCACCGATGTTCATCCATGCGAAGACTGACGAGCCCTGGCTCCACAGGAGGCTGACCCTCCCTCCCGTTCATCTCAAAAGACTTGGCTACACTTCCCATTCACAGAATTCTCTGTCATTGGTAATTAATATTTCCTTGATCCATTTTTCAGCATTTCCCGATTCTTTTGGGCCTCTAAGCATGTATGGGATTATCGCTTCCTACAATGAAATGAATTCTGGTGGAATTCCTACCATGCTGAATCTTCCCGTGGTAACATCCCAGGGTGTGCACTAAAAGAAAGTATGATAAGAAATGTCCTGTAATCCAAAATACACACAATTCTGCCACTGCCTCCTTCCAAAATGGTACAGATAAACCAAAGTCTCTGTGGCCAGAGAGGAATTGGGAGATGTGATAACCCACCTCTCCAACCATGGTTTCAACCTGGGGATGAGGCGCCAGGTCCAGGCCGCCATCCTTGTCTCCTTCCAGAGTTCTTTCCATTCATGGTTTAAAAATACTGCTGCATCTCTCTTCTCGGAATCCCCTCGTATGTTTTAGTCTGTTCTTGGGCTATCAAATGTATTGGGTGTGTCCCTGCTAGCATCCCCACTAATTAAATTAAGAGTAGAAACAGTAAATCAGACAGTAATTAAGAGTAAATCAGTGTAGAAACCGTGAGGTAGGCATTTATGATTTTAATTCCCGCCCTGCATTGGATGATAGCAAGCTTCTGGTGCTTTTTCCTTGTCATAGCCTAAGACCATGCCAGTACCACGTACAGCAGTACTGCTGTAGCAGTGACCATGAGAAGTCTTCTCTTAGAGGCCTTCAGTCCTGTACTCACACTGATTAGTCTCCCAAGTGTTCTAATGACGCCTTCTGCCTTTTTCTAGACTTCCCGAATGTGGGCACTGAACAGTCCCAATTTTTCAAACCACAGATCCAAGTATTGCACTCAAGGCTGTGTAGTTACTTGGTGACCATCCACATATACATGAATTGGGCAGGTATGTCTTCTTCCTACCATGGTAATTGCCTGATTTTTTTTTGAGGTTCGAGTTCTAGTCCTCTGATCCTAGGCCATTCACTAATGCTTCTAATAGCGCTATTGGCAACTCTCTCAATATCCTCTTCTGTATGGACTGATATTAAGACCACCAGATCATCAGCATATGCCAATAGAAACAAATTTTCAGGGAACCTCACCCTTAGCACATCATCAAAGGTAAGGTTCCAGATTAGGGGGCTCAACGCAGACCCCTATTGTCTCCACCCTACATGCTGAATGACTGCTCTCCTTCATCTGTATGTGTCAGCAATTCTATATGATGGAGGAATTTATTTATTAATTATTGATCTTAGTGATATACTTATGTTTCTGTTTAGCATCTCCTCTCTTATGCTTGTCCAAGGGACACTGTTAAAGGCATTGCGAACATCAAGGAGGACCATCAAGAAGATATTTCTGGTCCTTCAGGTGCCCACTCTCCCTCTTTCTGCCCCACATCACAACTTGCCGCAACGCATCCACAGTGAATTGCCTCTAAATAAATCCATACTGGGCATCTGACAGTCCACTCATTGCTTCAATTTCTACCCTTAGCCTTTCAGTAATGAGTCGGTTCATACAATTTGCCCAGTACAGGCAGCAGGCATATTGGTCTATATTTCTGGTCTGCGCCAGGAGCTATATCAACTTCCCAGTCTTCCATTTCATGGATAAGTTGCCAGTAGTCATTGCTCTGTTCAAAACTTCCAAAATCACCCACAGGTCAGCAACTGCAAGACCCTTGAGCAAGGCTTCTTTTACCCTCTCCGGGGTGGGGCTCTTTTGTACATTTGTTTGTGACATGGATCATTTCAATTCTTCGATAGTAAACCGCGGGCCGTCCTCACACCTAACAGGAACATGTGATGGTACTCCTGTCTGAAAAAGGTCTTCTATAGCATGAAGAGGCTGTTCTCTAGATAATACAGGGAGGGGCGCACTGTACCTCTCCATGAGGATCCAATACACTCGCCCCCAAGGGTCTTCATTCAAATCTTCCACAAGCTTTTGCCAAGCTGCATTTTTTTGCCTTTTTGATGGCATAAGAATATGTATTGCGTATATTCTTATATGACCATTCTGCTTGTTCCAACACCATTGTAAATTTTGACATATACATCGCCAAGTCCTTCTCACAGCAAGAGTCGCTACACGCAATGTCACAATCTCTTCATTCCACCAATATACTCTGCAAAACGTGCCATAGTACGGTCGAACTCAATCAGAATCCTCTTTCAGGATTGTAAGGAAGTCTTCTCAGTCTATTTCAGTAATCTGATCTACTCTGTTTATCACCGCATTGAAAAAAATGCGGATATGCCTCACTGATGGCTTCCAGTTTTTTCTGGTTTGCGGTACTGAATCTCGTATTTGTATGGAAAAACTTATTTATTCTTCTATGATCTAATGCAAACTCTTCTCGAAGTATGTTCCAGTCCATCACATGGGGAAGAAATCTCTCAGTTGTAACAATTACATCAATTACTGAGCAGGTTCCTCTGCCGGTGAATGTCAGCATTTCAGGTATGTTTTAAGAATCCCCACAAGGGTCACTAATTCAGCCCCTTGGCAAGTCATCCTTCTTCCTCCGAGTTCTATAGCTTGTCTGCAATCCATCCATCTACATATATTATTCGTACATTTGGTTAGCTATAAAAATCCAGTCGAATGCTTCTTCTATGGCTGTTTTCATTAATAATTTCAGGCAATGTGCGGCCAGTCTTCTGCCTACATTGGAGTTACTTCATGTTTGGCGTTTGTCTTCTCGGCCTCCGCTCTGGCGTCCTTTCAGGTCACAGTTGCAGCCCGTAGGGTGACCTGTCTTTACACAATCCAGACACTTTGACGTCTCTCGACAATCTCCTGTTTTGTGGTCCAGGCTTCCACATTAACACATAAGGTATATCTGATCCTGAACATGATACTGTCATTTGGCCCTGTCTCCAGCATCTGTGGCATCTAATTTCGTCTCTTCGTGTGCATTCACACGCATACATGTGTCTCATCAATTTATCTTCACTAATTTTTACTAGGAACTGATTATCAGTCAGTCAGTTAGGACATGTTCTTTTATATGCATAAAAGATATATACACATGCACACAGCAATATATATATATGCATATATCATTAACAATTTGTAAAATTGTGGTTTTTGTACTATCGAGGTTTATTATCTAGAAGTTTGAGTATAATATATAAATAAAACACTTTAAACTCAGAATTTCAAAAAAATCTAGTTGATTTTTAGATATTCACATGAAGATTACACGCGTGTGCGTACACGCACGCATGCACACACCAAAAATCAGAGTGATATTTCATTTGTTACCAAGAAATTTAAAAAAATTGTAAATATAAGTTGTTACGTTCAATACATTGAGAATGTTGAAGGTTAGACACCGACATGGTCAGTTCGTTCTTGTTATCTGATTACCATCGTATTCGGTTGCAGTAGAGACACCGGGCAGTACCAGTACTAGACCAGACGCCCAGATAGTAGCCTGTAGTATTTCAAACATGTTAGTTACAACATACAATGTATCACTCATAAGTATAATTATTCGTAAGTGTTAATTGCAATATATTCAAGAAAATTATACTATTCAAGTTTATACTATATTATACTATTATGCCTACAACGTCATCAATGCATATACTACAGTTTAAAACAATAAATAATCGTTTAACCAAGAGCTGGTCTTTATTCATTTAAAAACGACTACACCACATCAGCTACTATACATAATATATATATATTGATCCTCCGTGCCTCCATACAACGTCCATCTACAGACTTCTACATCTTTACATAAGTATGTACGTATATATATACAGACACACACTTCAATATTAAAAAAACCTCAATTTTACAAATTTTATTTGTAATAATAAAATATACATATGTAATACATACGCACACATATTCAGAAACAGACTTCAATTTCTAAGTTTAGTCAAGCTCTACTTATATTGGTTTCAGCAGAGAACTTTAACTTTTATACCAGGGCATAAAAAAATAACACAGCTTTTTATGATTAGTGAAACTTCAAGATCTTAACTACTTACGCATGTTTTGTGCTGCTTCTAATTATCCAACAGACTAAATAGTTGATAGATGATTTATCTATCAACAGATTAATATAAATATTATTTATAAATATCTTCTCAGTAAATAAATTAAAAAATCCATTTCAAAAATTAAAATTACCTGGTTTTGAAACAATTGCAGCATCTGATGATTCAGAAGGATCAGCATTCACGACAGTGTTTGAATTTTGTCGTGTTTTCTTTTTACCCATTCTACCAGCATCCAACTCCTACAAAATTAAAAAAAAAAATATTAGTAACTTTCATTTAAACATAACTGATTTTTTACAAATGTTGGTTTTAGTACTTGCTATTTTACTTACTATTAGAAATAATTACAGGTTAGAAATTAATTTATAATTTTTAAAAACTAAATTCTTTGAATTAGATATAAAAAAAAATTAGAATTAAGTTAGAAGAATAAAGTTATTCTAAGTTAGTTAGTTTAAAGTTAGTTAAATTAAGAACCAAGTTAGAAGTTAATAACAATTTTTAAAAACTAAATTCTTTGAATTGGTATAGGAACCATTAAAATCACTGTGGTAAGGTGAATAACTGAGTAACTGCTATTAAGCATGGTCACAGACATCAGTTAGGTACAATTATTTTGGAGTTTTCTAAGTAACAAAGTCATAAAGAGATGTTCAATAGCATCTGGTTGAAGAGAGAATAAAGAAGAAACACTAAACTTCTTCCATAATAACAATAATATTCACTCCCTCTATCCAGGAATTAATAAGTTCTCCAGAGCAGAAGAAGAAAATGAGTTAAATTCTGAATGGAAACCAGGCAAATAAGGGAGCATTAAGAAACAGTCTCTCCACAGATTAATCAATGGGCTAACAGTCAATTAGACAGTCGACTTTATATAAGGATAAATCACTGTTACCTTAAACTTCAATAATAGTAACATAGGCTTACTATTTTAGTTATGACATCAGATGCCATAGCTCGTCTTTCTTCTAACAATGCACGATTTTGTGTGTGTGTATGTGTGAGTATATATATATATATATATATAGGTGAAATTAATCATTCAAGATTCATATTATTTCACTGTACAGTTAAATTTTATTTTAACTTCTATTAAAATAAACTACCTAACATAGAATATTGAGTTAAGAAATAGTTTACCTTAATTTTATCAAGAAAGTACTTTTGCAAGATCCCACATCCTTAGTCATGGTAGAATTTAATTAAGCTCCATATTAAAAATGTTAAAATTTAAAAATACTAATAAAAACTATGTGTATGGTGTAATGTTTGTTATATTACTGTAAGTAATATTACAATAAAAATTGTGTATTAATTTATTATAAATAAATAAATATATATATATATACACACACAATGAAACTTCCCTTATCAGACATATCCCAATAACAGACTCTTAATACTGGACACCTTTAGATCCCCCGGCAGTTTTATAATGGTATTAATGGATAAAGACCTTTTAAATAACAGACTTGAACAATGAATTTACATAAAAAAAAACTGTTCAATCAATTCTGAAAAACATTTAACAATAGGTCTCATCCCATTGCTTAACCATCTTTTATGCTCAAATTTCTTAAACACATGATGAATTCTTCTTTAACTTCAAAACATGAGGAGGCAATCAGCTGGATTATGCTTACACATTCACATTTTCTTTCTCACCACCACAATCTATACTCAAATTTTTTCTTCTTCATCCATCACTGCTAAATCTTTCTCACTATGCTTATTTACTCCCAGGTTATAAGCTGACAGAACTGCTCTATCTCCCATCTCTTTATAATCTTTATTTCTCATTACTTCTTCAAATATTTGTTGATGCAAACTTCCTTCAATAACAGACTTATTTCTTAAAATGATCATGTTCATTTCCAATTTCCAAAAAATTTTTACATCTTCAAATCACTAAGCGAATTATCTTCAATCATCTGGAGAGAAATCACAAGCACTTTTTACCCACTTAATGAACTAGAAAAACTTAAAAAAAAAAACTGTAAAGTAACAAGTCATTCATATATCCACTGAAACTGCTTAATTGATTGATATCTTCCATTTGCAAAAGTCATTTCCAGCACATTTCTAACAATAGTTTTAAAGATTGCAACTCAATATTTTCATTAAGATCCGAAATATCTGCATGCAAATTCACTCACTACAAGCTGGAAGCTTAAATATAAATTAAATTAATTATTTTATTATTTATATTACAGTCAATTTATGAAACAAATTATCACAATATGAAACTAACATTCCAATAAAATATCAATGGATTCTGATGACCAGAAATGTAAATATGCCACCGCGGTTATTTATCTCAATTAGGTTTAATTATTTAAAATATATTATTATATTATAAATCTTTATACATATTACGTATTTCATTTATAATATAAATTATTTTTATTATGATCTTTGAACTTGTAATACATTTATTTATTTATTAAATTACATATTACATTATATATATATATATATATATATATAAAACATTATTGTACTGATCAATCATACTTTCGTAATAAACACACGGTGAGTCTCTGAAGTATGGAACAAGACCAACTAACAATAGAGCATTATATATCCAACAGACTAACAGTTGACAGATGATTTATCTATCAACAGATTAATAGAAATATTATTTATAAATGGCTTCTCTGTAATTTAAAAAAAGATCTATTTCAAAAATTAAAATTACTTGGTTTTTGAAACAATTGCAGCAGTTGATGATTCATTCACAAGCTGCAGTTCAAATACAGCACCTGACAGTTTCATCTGTCAGGTCTGACAAATTCATTTAATAAGAGTAACAAAATAGGGAGAATTTATAAGGAGTAAAAAAAAAAGAGTGAAAATTTATAGAGTAAGAAAGAAAGTGAAAAATTTTTATTTTTACAAAAAAAAGGAGGAAATAAAATTTGAGTCTTAACATAAGTAATCAATTTTATAAAGAAAAACAATCAAATAAATAAAAAAATATATTATTAATATATATTTTGCATATATATAGAAATATACACCTGACCACCATGTACTATCAAATCGGGATTTTCCCCTAGTGACTGATACATTCAAGTGCTAAGCTAAGGCGAACGCACACATGACAGACACACATACAAATGTCCTCTAGTAGGGTAGGTTTTTTATTGTAGTACATTTTCTACAATATGTCTATATTTTCCTAAATATGTTTACTGTATGCTTAATTTTGTGTGTTATAAAAATTGTTACAACAATCATTATTCAGACTTAAAACATCTCAAAAATGTAAACACCTGGCATTAAATGAAAATGTAGAAGTTATATTTGTCTGTGAAAAAACCTCAGTATGCATGATTCGGCAAAACATTTTGATGTCAGGAAAACTCGGATAAGCAACATCTTAAAAAGCAAATTTGATATTCTAAAGTCTTAGACTGAATATTAGTCAATTAAACATGCATTTCCTAAAACACCAGGCATAGCGACAGATAACTTAACTTAAGAGTGGCTTTACAGGGCTCATGCTAATAACATTCTGATCTCTGGAACTTTGATATGTGAGAAAGGCTTCTTTTTTTTATGTTTAGCCCCTGGAACTACCATAAGGTATTATTTCAGGGGATGAGTGAGGATGATATGTATGAATGTGAATGAAGTATAGTCTTGTACAGTTTCAGGTCGACCATTCCTGAGGTGAGTGATTAACTGAAACTCAAACCACAAAAGAACACCAGTATCCATGATCTAGTATTCAAATCCATATAAATGTTAACTGCTTTTACTAGGATTTGAAACTTCAAAATCAGCTATTTGCAATGACGAGTTTTAATCACTAGACCACCTAAGTTATGTGAGAAAGACCTAGAAATTGTTAAAGAACTCAGTTAAGATGCTTTTAAAGCATCAAGGGGTTAGATAAAGTCTGAATTAGACATTACTTTTTTATTTAAAAATATTTGTGGTGAAGGTGAGACTGTAGATGAGAATTTGGTGTCAGAGTGGAAGAAAAAGTTAAATAAAATATGTGTGAGTTATAATGAAAGAAATAATTTTAATTGCGATGACTTTTTTTTGCAGGCTTTGCCTAGTAAAACAATGTGTTTGAAACAGGAAAAATGTACAGGAAGAAAGATATCAAAAGAAAAACTGATTATCATCTTTGTTTAAAATAGATCAGGCTTATTTTAAAAACCATTAATATCAGCAAAGCCACAAAGTTATAAATTTATTAGAAAT
Organism: Zanna intricata; assembly: GCA_010016005.3. Taxonomy (NCBI): domain Eukaryota; kingdom Metazoa; phylum Arthropoda; class Insecta; order Hemiptera; family Fulgoridae; genus Zanna; species Zanna intricata. Next base: position 19,812 of record JAAAKQ030014553.1, read on the forward strand.
TTAATGGTATTCAAATAAAAATCTTGGATGACTAGGTACAAATGAAAGACTTGTTAAATTTTGATTATAAAATGGGTTTTTGATGTAAATCTTATAAAAAGGATTACCAGAAAGCATTATTTTAATAATTAAAGTACAGTATATATATATCATATTAAACATATATTATACAATATGCAATACATATGCATTATAATAATAGATTTAAAATAAAAATTGTATATTAATCTATTATATATTATAATAAATACACAATTTTCATTATAATATTACAGTAATGTAACAAATATTACGCCATGTGCATGTTTTACTTAGTATCTTTAAATTTTAACATTTTTAATATGAAGCTTAATAAATAATTCAATCATGACAGAGAACATGGGATGATCCTGCAGAAGTATTTTCACAATAAAATTAAGGTAAGATATGTTTTATCTCAATATTCAGCACTAAGTGGCTTATATTAATAAAATATATATATATATTCTGAATAAATATTAATATATATATATATATTTATATATAAATATAACATTAATGATGCTCCTAGACATTCCTGGCTAACAGGATTCGCTGAGTAGAAATATGCATTAAACAGAAAGGCGGCCACATCAAGCAACTGCTTTGAAAATATGTTTGCAGCTTTAGCCAGTAACCATTTTGATGTTTAATAATTAAAAAAAAAAAAAAGAAAAAAAAAAAATTATACAATTTTTATTTTTTTATATCATTTTTATAGATTATTTTATTTTATTTATAAGCTTTCTATTTATTTTCATTTACATTGATAGAAACTGCTCTGTTTAAAATCTTATCACTTTTCAGATCCAGTTTGTGCGTTTTGTTTATAAATAAAGTTGAACATCTTAAATTTTTGTTTAATATTAATAGATGTTACTTGCATCAGTTTTCTCAGAATTAAATTCCATACAAAATTAATTAGAAAATTTTTTTTGTTTTTTAGTTAATTAAGAATGTTATTTAACTCTAAACCTAAAAACTGTATTTTCTAACAAAGGGGTTTTTGTGTTTTACCCCATTTTCCTTAAACCCTTATGTGAATTTCATTCAATTTCTTAGATCAAAAAGCATATTGACATACCAAATTTACACCTTGATCTGTACTACAAGAATTTTAGTACAGTTTAATTTCAAGAGGGAGCCAAAAGCTGGGCTAAATGTTTCGCATCCCTAAATTCATTAATACCATTTTCTGACCTATGTTTATATGTACATTTTTTCTCTTTTTTGGCTATAGAATCATCTCCTGAGAGATTGCCATGCATTTTGGAATCACCCCCATGTATTCGTGCATATACATATATACACAAACTCTTACATTAATATAAATATATTATCATCAATAATCCTTCCTTTCACGTCTCAGAGATGGTGACCCAATTCACATCCCCCTCCTGGAGATCCAATTGGAGAATCGAAACTCAGGAAACATTTAGCTGCATGCAAGATCATGATGGGCATTCTTGGAAAAGTTAGTCATGATGGTTTTCTGTAGCCTTCAACAAGGATTTTCTGTCAGGTTTACTGACAGAACATATCCTTAGTCAAAAGGTCGTTTTAAGGATCTAGTTTTAATTCCACTGTATAGAATTATTATAATTTAATCAATAATAAAATTACAAAATCAAAACTACCAAATTCAATATATTAGAAAGTAAGTCACTTACCTACTGTAGCGTTTTTGAAGTCAATACTTCATAATCAGCACTTAAAATTATTAAGAGTAATACATGGTGTACATATATATTAGTGCACGATTTCATTAAGAATATATATATATACATAGATACACATGATGCATGCACACATTTAAATGTGTGTGCACACATAAACACATATATTCTACAAAGAGAAAAAGGATCTCTTTTGTTAATTTCACTTTTTGCAATTGGTTGGGAATAGTGCAACTCCCCTTGGTATGGGCTAATATGACATCATAGCTACATGGTGCCATCATTACTACTGCCACCACGCCGTAATTAATTTATTTACAATATTCCATTCGTCAGAAATCACTCATGTGAGTTGAAGTCTTCATTCAATGTCATTATTTTCATAAAAATGTAATTTTTGTGTTAATTTATTACAACTGACCAGTCAGATTCACAATATCAAGATATCTATTCAATTTTTGCAAAACAAAGGTGTTCTACACAATCTACACTTTAAGTGCTAATAGACATAAAATAAATAAAATTATACATTTTAGGTAAAGGTTAATTTGAAAAGATTCTTCAATGCATTACAGAATTTATCCTGCCCGAATAAATTATCGTTTATATTTTTTTTATATGTTTTATTATAGTCTCATTATTATTGTTCTGTATTATAGGCCTATAATGTTCTTAGTTCCTAATTTTTTTTATATTTCTTTAAGTATGTTTACTTTTGTATAATTTTCTTCGATTACTACATAGAGTATTATTAGAGTTAAAAATACAGATTTAAAAACAAAAAAAAATGTTTAAATTAAAGTAAGTAATAATATTGTGATCAATCAATTGCTTTGACAATCTGTGTGGTACCCGAGCCACAGCCATTGGGCGAGCCAGTCACTGTGGTGTTGCTGGAAATATGCAACAATGACATGATTCCAGCTTATACTGAGGTGCATTTAAATTATTTCAAATAGAAATGCAAATCCTGCCTAAGTAACAGAAAAGATCCCAAAAAATTACACGTTATATAACTAACCATATTATACAAATCACTCTACACCACTCATTCAGACATAATCACATTTAACTCTTTCCATACTGAATGACATTCTGGTCAGCATTTGTTTACCGCAACATGCAAAGATCAAGGATATGCTGACAGAAACTTACCTTGTAAACCTAATACAATTTTAATGGAATATAGAATAAATAATGCATTGATAATAAGTGGATTAGGAAGTCTGTCTGGTACCCTTTGCTAGTCATTCGAGATAAATATATTATCCAAGGACCAGAAAAGAAATATATAAACAATAGAAGAATCTAAACAAACCATAGATAAATAAAGTAAAACAACAGAATAAAGATCTGGACTCACAAAAATGTTATAAATGACATACACCAGATAAAATAACAACAACAATCCGAATAGCATAAATATAATACTTGCATTGCAACACAAATCAATAGACACAGATGATCATGTGTGTAAATACCACAATATCCACAGAAACTGCCCACGACATGTTATAATCAGATAATAATGAAATTTACAACAATAGCAATTTCCAAAAACTCATCAAACGATCAAGACTTGCAAAACAGAGTAAATAAATAAGCTATACAAAAAAGCCTTGTATCAATCGCAAAACCATAAAAGTAAAGTTAATAATATTCCGAACTCCGAGACATCCACCAATGAATTTGTAATCCTGCATAACCTTGTCCTTCAATAATCAAATATAAGGAATGATTCAATAAGTATAAAAAAAGTCATCCACAAATAAAAAGAAAATAAATACATATTCATATATGAGAAGTAGTAAGATAATTCAACAAGTACAAGCAAATGAAAATATATATTTACATACACCATATTGAATAAACCTAAACAAAAATTGGCACCACAATCTCACTGATTAAAATTAAATATATACTCTTATATATTACAAAGTAAGCAGTAGCAAAAGATTAAATAAGAGAAATTCAGGGAATATTTAAAATTATATGAAAACACTATTCGAATAACAAACTCTCCAAGAACTGAAAACACAGAAGCATACTGATCAAAACAAACATTGCCCATTGACAATGTAATATTAATAAAATAAAGAACTGAAAGTTTGCACATAACTAGACCACTATAAAGTAAATAGAAGTTCATAAAAAAAAAAGTACAAGATATTGTAATTAGAAAACACAATCGAAAATCGTAAAAAATTGATAAAATCCAGATATTGATACCATCACCTAAACTAACAAATATGATATCAACAAAAAAAAAAACCTACAATCTGGCAAATTCTATACAAAGGATTTTTTACTTAATATTTTAAACTGAAGATACTAAAACCCATCAAGATATAGATAATTCACCTTTTTTTTTTTTAAGTTAAAATGTAACTTCAAAATGTGGCAAAATTCTTAGAAGAAAAATGTAAAAGATAAAAAGGTTGCAAGATACCACTGCAAAGGATTATTTTACCTTGATGATTTTGTGTGGTTTTCCTATGCTGCATACAAAATTAACACTTATATGTAACACATTGGCTACCAAGTTAAGCACTATTACTAACTTAACTATTGCTAAAATTTTATTAGACTGGAAAAAGAAACAAAGGTATATTCATCAACATAATTTTAGATGACCTAGATTAAAAACAATATAAAGTTTGGAAGAAGTATTTTGTTATACACAGTTTAGTGCCAAATCAAATTCTTTATACTCTTGACCTTAATATAACACTTATTAAAAGAGCATGTGACAATTTGGAACTAAAAGACAAGTATCCACAAATAAAAATATACAGATTTCAAAATATCAATGTTGAAGCTCAAAATGAACATATTAATAATCTCAATACATGTAAAATAAATATCACTAATCTAATAGAGAGCTTAAATAGACCTTTGAAACTGTTTCATTTTAACTAAATAGAAAGTTATATTTATTCATTACAACCTAAGAAAAAATGCACACAAAAATTTAATTTCTCAAAATGACCTAAATGGCATCAATTTTATGAAATGACAGATTAACAAACAACATATTTTAACCGGATAAAACATAATAAGTCATAAACACAATCTAATAAAAAAAAAGAAATAAATTCAAGCAAAAAAAAAAAACAACTGCCTGAAAAAAGCAATTATGAAACATCACTGAGCAATAACCTAACTTTTTGATCACACAAATTACACACTCTACACTTTAATATTATAAGTCTGAAATTACGTTTTACCATTAAAACCAAATTAATTGTTTACAGCTTCCTCAACGATTAATATTTCTTACGTTTCATGTAACGTCATGAAGTAGAACATGGAAAAAACCATGTGCTTATTATTTGGGAGATTAAACATTACCATTACCACCGTAGGTTTTTAACAAAACACAGCAGATGTTTAATGAAAAGATGCATTAGGCTATATACGAGCCCAAAAAATCATAAGTTTCATAAATTAATACAATTAGACTTATTGCAGTATCCTACAAAGTTCCAGCTGTTCAGTACAGTGAATACAAAATTGAAGTTCACGATATACAAAAATTTCTGAATTATTTACGAACAAAAACTGAAAGCCAAACAATATTCTGTAAACAATTTCATTTCTTGTATTCTCGAACGCAGCACTTACCAACTGACAATTCAAATTAATAAAATAGAAATAAAAATTAGCTACCACTCTATCACCCACTTACAGGGTTATGACCAGATGTGATTTAGAAATATCTGACTCTCAGCATCAGTCGTGCCAATCTACCACTAAGGTGTTGTAAGTTACATTATGTTGTTATACTCCCAAGTTGTTTTGCAGCAATAGTTTTTTTTTTGTTAATTATTCGATTATCTATTTTGCCATGATTATTTTCTACAGTTAAGGCCAGTGTCTTATAATTCTGTTCTTACAAAAACCGGACTTTCTTGAAATTGATAAATTTAAAAATATACGAGAATTTTGCATTGTTTCTGAGAGACAATATTTGAACCAGTTTGTGGCAATTCTTTTAGACTAATGTTTGCTAGTTGATCGTTATTGTAGCACCGTTATAAACTGCCCTCTCACCTACCAATATTTCTACAATGCAAGATGGTAATGAGAAGCACTTTAAATTAAAAGAAGTATTTTTTCAATTTGCTTTGTGAAAATTGCTTGCAAAATGCTATATTTTATGAGTATAAACACGTCATTTTTTTTATTAAACTGAGCCGTTTTTGACAAATTAATCTATTATAATCATTGTTAATAAATATAGTATGGTATAATACAACAATATATATTGCTTTCAAAAATAATATGATTGTTTTATATTATTTTCTGATATAAAATAACGAATTTTTCATGATATGTACATTACGGAAATAATACTGTGTTTTAAATATGGAAGAAAAACTTTTCTTGACAATATTAATACACCGGCCTCCGTGGCGCGACGGGTAGCGTCTCGGCCTTTCATCCGGAGGTTCGGGGTAAGAATCCCGGTCAGATATGGCATTTTCACACACGTTACAAATCATTCACCTCCATCTTCTGATGAAATACCTAACGGTGGTCCCGGAGGTAAAAAAAAAAAAAATGAAAAAAAAGATAATGTTAATATTTTTAAATGTGAGATATGTAATCATGATCCATCATTAATTCTGTAAATCTAGCTTATCAGCAAGTGCAATAGTGCAAATCTAGCTTTCGTGAAGTGTATGGAATTACAGAATCTTATTCCAGTTTCACCTTATCTATTTGATTTACAAGGAGATCCATACACTTCTTTAAGATTAATATTCAGGTAAATATATCTAGTATCAGTACACATCTCAAGGAATTTGTATATATACTGATTTCATGATAAGTAACTTTTATATCCTCAGGAAATAGTGAAGAAAAATTTCTTATCTTACTACTGAATAAACAGTAACATAGTGACAGAAGAGTTTATGTGCTCGAAGGTACAGATCTAGTATTACAATTCTTAATTAAGAGGTTCACTAATATTTTATGGCAGTCTAATCTATATATATGGTTCATTCATGTTTTTATAAAGCACTAGGTGGATGCACTAAGAATCATTCATTTCTCATATCATTTTACATTAAATACCTGTACTCCAGTCCGTTTAGTATCCTGTCTGTATGTACCCATATGCAAGTATTTTATAGTATAAAACTGTGTGTGATTGAAATATTGTATTTACAACCCATTCTATTTTTTAATTGTAAATTATAATAGATTTTGCCTTCTATAATAACTTAAGTAAAGATATTAATTTGTTTTATCAAACAAATTAATTTGTTTAATATAATATTTTAAAAATTCAGATTTACTGTCATTTGTTTTGCAGCCATTTTTAGTTTTGGTTTTGTTGTTTTTCATTCTGTCAGCTGATGTCCTTGAGTTAGAAACACATATTATTTGGTTATAGTCCAGAAATGCATTAGATTTAATTTTTTTTTTTCAGTTCATTTTATAATCAACATGTATTTGTACACTTCATAATATTCAAGAGTATTAAGATGTGCTTGCTTATTTTTTGCTTAAATATTAATAGCATAGAAGAAACGTTTGTAGCAGTCTTCAAAAAGTACAAATTAGCTGGTTAGCCATTTTTAAGACATCCAAACATAAGTAATAAATAACAGATTATACTGAAGTTAGAAGAAAAGCACTAAACAGAAAGGAATGCAGAATAGCAGTAAATTTAATAACTGATCACTCAAAAAGAAAAAAAAATGAAAGGTGATTGTTAATGTTGATGAATTTTATATTTTGAGTTAATTGAAAAATATTGTTGCTGCACATCACTTTTATATGTTCATTGTATCATTATTACATTTTTATTTTACGTAAAAATTGTACAGCCAGTGCTTTTAAGTTTACACACTTCAGAGAAACTTTGTTTTTTTCTGTCCAGCTTTTTAAATTTGTGTTATTTTTTCTGAATCTTTGTATTTATGGAGTCCATTTTTGTCTTAGGAGTGAGTCAATGAAACACTATTTTATATATCTGTGCATGCTATGTATGTTATACTGTTAAGTTCCACTTGATCATAGAGTATTAAGCAATCTAATAGTTTCATAATCTATAAACTCTTCATCTCCTCCATGGTGTTGCATAGTATATAAATGTTCTAAAATCTGAGTGTTCATTTAAGGTTACATGTGTTGTAAATGCATGTCTTTTGTTTTTCTCTGTATTTCAAAACAATGCTTTTGTCGGTTCCTAAGTGATATTGATGTAAAGAACTGTGTTATTATTATTCACATGTCTTTCTTACATTGTCTGATTTAATTAGATGGTATCATGTTGGCGACACCATTTTAATACTAAAAAAAAAAAAAAAAAAAAAAAAATTGTGTGGTAAGTTAAGTAATTGTGTACATAGAACACATACTTAATTAGTTCAATTTTTACAATGTACAGTGTCTGGAAATATGATGTTCAAATGATTTATTTTATACTTTTGCTGTTTTAGGCAAAGAAATAAAACTGTCAGACCTTTTTTCATCAATCAATCAAATGATTTGATACAAATCCATCATTTCCTAATCACACAAATATTTTGTTTTTCCACACCAATATATTTTCAATTATATATTTTAATTTTTGTACCTTAATAGATTCTCCTTTGTAATTCATGCTGCAACCAATTAACTACCTACCCTAGGTTACGGCCCAAATTTGACAAATAATTAAGTTAGATGAAGATTATAAAGCCATATAAAATTGTACATATTTGAACTGAATTATAATTTAAGACTAAAAGAGAAGAGAGGTAAACAAAAAGTATGACTGGCACGTGCATTAGGTGCTGATGATCAGTCTACTGATCATCATTTTAAATTGTACAAATATGAATATTCTGATACTCCCTCTTAATTTAGATTCTGTAAAATCAATTTTATTTTGATTTTAAAAAATATTTAGTTTTTTAATATTTATAATTTTCCTGAAAATTTCAGAATTTTACACTGCATAGTTTTAGTAAAAATACCAGCTATATTATCATTAGTTTCTATAAGTTTTAACTTGATCTTGTAGAGATAAGAAAATGCAGTAAAAACATCAATATGGCTGGTGCGTTTACTGTTCTCATAACTTTTACACATTCTTATAGCACTTTGATTGACTTTGTAGTTTAAAAGAACTTCAGATACACACTTTAAATCCCATAAAATTCTTTGGAAGTAGAAACAACCACTGTTGCTGTTGCACAGGCTATGTATTCTGATTATGCTATTAACTATGAGACACATGACTGTTTGAATATCAAGAAATAGGATTTCCGCAATGCTATATCACACATTCATTCATACTTTTTTTATCCAGATGTCAGCATCTGAATATGTGATAAGTCCAGTCATTATCTTGTCCTCAATGAAGTGCTAAATGTAGATTTTTGGTGTCATTCAAATAGTGCAGAACATTTTTAGTAGCTTTCCAAAGCTGTTTAGTTGGCTCATCCAAATATTTACATAAAATTGATATAGTATACCCTATACTTGGTCTGCTTACTGCTGAAATACAGTATATATCACTGAACCAGCGAATTTTCTATAGGGCAGATTGTCAATTGGTTGAGTAACATCTACTTGAAGATTATCTTCCACAGTGAAACTGATGTATTGCAATTTTCCACACCAAACTTGCTTATTACTTGTTGTATACCTTCAGATATGATAATACATTCCTTTTCGGTTGTAATTTCTGCCCCAAGAAAGATCTGTATGATTCTAAAATCTTTGGCTTTGTATTCATTCTTAAAGAATTTGATTAGTTTACTGCACTTTAATTTATTACCATTATGATGTCATTTACAAATATAAGTAAATATATATTTTTACTTTTGTACAAACAGACGTCATTGAACCATCTGACTAGTCCATATTTTCTATGCTCCATTAAATCTTTCATTTTATTTTTTGAGTGTGGAATATAGACCACAAAAAATCTTTCTTTAAGAGATTACTTGGTAATCAACTTCTTCAGGTAATTTTGATGTACACTTTCATATCAAATTTTTGATTCAAAAAGGCTCTTGGAGTATCCAGTTGTCTAATATTATAAACATTTTGTAGTATAACAGACAATAGTTTTGCGATAGAAACATATGAATTTGTAGACACTTCTTTGAAACCTTCAAATATTGAGTGAGGTTTTTTAGTACCATCATATTTAAGTTTAAAAATCTATTGGCTTCGTACTTTTTGTAAACTTGCTGGCTCCTAAGGTTCATGCCTTTCAAGTGCATTGATTTCTGTTGGTATGGTTTCTTCCTTGATCTGATTACTTCCTCACAAGTATATGGCACTCCTGCACACAGACAATATGCTAAATTAAGATCATTTTTACTTTCTTCCCTTCTTCATTATATTTATACACTGCAGCCTTTCTTTAAATTTTGCTGGAAATCTTTAATTTTATTGCTTTTATGGTACTTGTTTATTGTTATTGTTTTATTTTCCTTATTATCTGTAGATTCAGAAAGAGCTAATCACTTAATTCTATGTTTTCATTGTTAGTCACATTCTGAGATTTTTCAGCTTCTGCATTGTCATCTACAGCTGGATTCTTGAAAATTGTTGAAGTTTATGAACATAATTGCCTCCATCGAATGTGACATCTCTTGAGACAATGATTGGATTGGATTTTGAAATCCACAATCTGCATCCATTACTGGCATAGTCTAACCACAATACAGTCAGTTGCTCTGGTATCCAATTTGTTGGCTGAAACTGGTAACTTATATGCCCAGGCTCTAGAACCAAAACTTTTAACTTGTCATATTTGATCTTACCTAAGTACACTTGTGCTGATACATTTCCATTTAACCTGTTTGTTGGAAAAAGATTAAGCTGGTATGCAACACAGAGAAAGCATCTAGCTTAAATAGATAAGCTAGATAAGATATTTGGGGAGAGGCATCTTATTGCAGGTACTTTGGTGAGTGTTTATGTAGATAGTGTTCTGTAATATGTTATAGTATATATAGTGTTATATAATGGTGTATATGTGTAGTAGTGTTCTGTAATATGTAAATAGTGTTTGTAGTAAAGTTGTTTATATAAATAGTGTTCTCACTATTCATGAAAATGAAATTGATTCACTCACTCATGCCATTTTTGGGGGGGTTTATATGATGACTGTGCTCTACCCTGATTGTTTTTTGTTTGCTGAAGTATTAAAAAACATGTGTTGAGAACTCTCCACCACAATTCGATGTGATCCTTGAACAGTAACGACTTTTTGGTTTTAATTCTCTAATATAATTCCTAATATTTTGTTTGTGCTTCAATACATTTGAAAAAAATGTGAATAATCATCAGTGATCATCTGAAAATACATCTTGCCTTTCATGGACCATTGATCCAATGGTCTATGAGAAGCAAGATCACTGTGAATAAGATCTCCTATTCTTTTTGATCTCAGCAAATCTACATCTTTAAATGGTTTATGCTCGTTTTTTTTTTCTTTTAATTAATGAACAAAAAATTCCAAAATCATGTGGAAAGTCAACTGCTTTTAAACTTTATTTAAATGTTAAGTCTTTGATCTCACAGAACATTTCGATCTATCAAACAGCAAATTCCTTTGACTGTATTTATAAATTTTGCGATGTATAAATTTCTTTTTGATTCTCACAGCATTTGGAAATGAACATTTTTTATGGTTGCCTGACTATCATCGATAAATGTATAAATATTCATCTTTTAAATTAGCATCATTCAAACAATAACATTTTAGTTACATAAATAACAACTGGTAATTCAATACATGCGATACATTCACTTTGATGCTCTATTGTTATGACATAATTTTAGAAGTTTTTTCTTCACCAATAAAACTATTTTAAAATTAATTACATGGTTTATACCACATGGTAGCAAGGTATGGTTGTTTTTTTTAATAAATAGAATTTTGATGAAAGAATGAAAGACTTAAGACAAATTGGATGCTGAAGTTTTATTTCTCATTATAAAGTACAATTGTACTATGTTATACATTAATTTTTTCAAGATTACAATAATATCTATTATGATAAATGATAAGTAATAAGTAGAGAAGTTCATTGGTAAAGGAAATTGGACAACATAGGGAATTATTATGAAAACTATTTTTGAATGTGATGTAGTATGTGGTGCATTTAAGAAAAAATTAACTAGGTATTGGAAATTATTAAAATAAAATTGATATGTGGGAAAAGTCAAACGCAAAGTGATGAAACATCTTATTTTATCTCTCAATATGAAGCCATTACCTCTCGTGCAACTGTATATGATACTGCAAAAGTATGGAAAATGTAGATTTATGGTGGCATTATTTTCATAACATCTAATGGAATCAGCAGGTGTGTGCAGAATCATTTAGCAAAATTTCATGGCATACAGACAGAAATGTTGTTACGTGAGTATCCAGTTGATGAAAATGATTTATATGCTCAATTACTGCAAACTCTATAAAAAGATTATTTATATTTACATCACTTGGCACAATTTACCTCAAGCAATTATGCTTGGTAAAAATCATTGATTCAGTTTTGGTGAAAGAACTGAAACGTCTACAAAACCACACAAATTAATTTTTGCCGTTTATCTGTGGTTCAATGGAGAAGAATGATTTAAATTGTTAGTTTTCTTGTTTTTAAAGATGTTTATTTGAATTTCAGAGTTATTACTTATTTATTATGTAAAAAGGATGAAGTGAAAAGAAAATTAAAAAATTTGATTGAATTAGTAAGTAACAATCTGAATTGATGGAAGAAAATAATTTGATAAACAAGGATGTAAGGAAATATGCTGAGACTACTGGACTAAAACATTTAATTACAGTTCCTTATTCTCCACAAAAAATGGAGTTGTTGAATGAAAAAAAAAAAGATTATATGTGAGGTGGCATGTTCATGGCTTCAATCAGCTGTTCTATTTATCAAAGTTTATATGGGGTGCAGCTTACTTGCTGTGATGTATACATTTAACAGAACTGCACCAATGAAAATTAAAAGATAATTGCCCACAGAATTATTTTTGAATAAGAAGAATTTTTTTCGCCACTTGAAGATTTTTGGCGCAGAATGTTCTGTATAGATTTCCCAAAATAAACAAAAGAAATCTAATGCAAAATCTACTAGAGGATATATATAGTGGTTATACTGATTGTGGTTATTTAATTTACTTTCCTCAAGAAAACTATTCATATTTCTAGCAATATAAGATTGAAAGATAATTTTTACAGAAACCAAAGAAGATGAAAATATAAATAAAGAATAGAAATTTCAAGTGAATGCAAGGATGAAAGTCGTTGGCCAAATTCAGAAGATAAACAAAAGAGAATTTTTTTCACAGTCTGAAATGAACAACAGGCACTTGCATGCTACCAAGATGAATCAATTCAACAGAATCCAAAAGCTATGTTGATAAAAGAAGTACCAACAAATTATGATGAGGCTATTAATCAAATGATGTTAAATATTGGAAAGCTGGTATGGATGATGAAATTAATTCATTTCAGGAATAAGACACAGCAATTAGTGAATTTACTGTCTCAAAGTACACTCATTGATGATATTGTTAATACAAGAATGAATTACAAAGATGAAATTATTTGGTATTAAACTCATTTAATGGCTAAGGGTTTCAGTTAAGAAATGGATATGATTTTATTAATATTTTCAATCCAGCTGCCAGATTAGAAACCATGAGAGCTCTGCTGGGTGTTGCAATGATACCTGTTGGAACTGGATGAATGCCAGGTAAATCACCAGTTACAGAAGATAAAAATGGCTAACACAAAATTATTGGTAGTTTAATGTATTTAGTGTGGGAACCAGACCAGATTTAGCATGTGTAGTTAATATAGCTTCAAAACTTTAGTACAAACCAACTCAAGCACACTTTAAATTAGTGAAGTGGATCTCAGACATTTGAAAGTGACTGTAAATAATGAGATTGAATTAAAGAAAATAGAGATTTTAAGAATCTAAGCATACAGTGATGCAGACCATACTGGAGATAAAATTACAAGACATTCTATGAGTGATACATTGCTAAAATTAAAAGGTGATTCAATCATAAGGAAGTGTAAATTAAAAAACTATCATCTATGGAAACAAAATATATAGCTGTTTGTAAGACTTCAAAATCCTTCGTATGGAATTTTGGAAAAGAAATTGAACTATTGATAAAAATCATATTCCTGAGATGTACATTGATAACCAGAGTGTCTTAAATTCATCAGAAACCCATTTTTCATGAGTGCATCAAAACATATAGAGAGGTACTATCACTACATCCCACAATTAGTAGCAGACAGCCAAATAGCAGTGGAATATACACCAACTGAAGAACAAACAGCAGATATTTTCAGTAAACCTTATCATATAAATTGTGATTGATATTATCACTATATAATCTTTTGATTAAATAAAAATCAATGAATACCCAGTTAGGAAGTTATACTCATAACACACTACTGATAAACGTAACTTTACAGTTTAAAAAATCATTACAATGAGTTGCCCAATTTTTACCATAGGAAAACATTTCAACTAATCAAATTATGTGATATATTACAATATATACAATATTTATTATATCTGTATGATATATATGTGGTTTAATACAAAATCAAAAATGTAATTTTTCTCAATCAGCCAGGCCTTTTGAACTTATTCTATATTTTTCTTACTTTGAGCCAAATATCTTAGCTAATATTCTTTCCACAGCTATCATTAACAACATTTCTGAAAATCTTCTCCCTTGTTTTTCAGTTATTCTGATTATATTTCGTTCTAGAACCAAATACACTAACCTTAGAATATATCCACCAACTTTTAACTTTCTTTTTGCACGATTCTGCCAAAAGTTCTCTTTTCAAGTAATCATTAATATTAATATTTTCAATCCAGCTGCCAGATTAGAAACCATGAGAGCTCTGCTGGGTGTTGCAATGATACCTGTTGGAGCTGGATGAATGCCAGGTGAATCCATTTACAGAAGATAAAAATGGCTAACGCAAAATTACTCAATTAACCACATTAATTTTTACTGACTTTATTTACAATGTTAATTTTCAAATTGTACTGCAACGCATAACTCAATGCCTCAAATGTTTGTTTTTTACGTTGCCTATCATCCATTTCTGCTGCCAGAAAATTCTACACTTGATAATAAGAATGTGTTGAATTATATAATCCCATAAGAATTTCTTTCTAAATGTTAAATTTATATTTGATACCAACTGATCCTTTCTCTGTGTTAAAGCTTTACAAACTAATTTTATAAATGACTAATACAGTCTGCATTTGTTTTCTTTATTTGGCAAATTTTTTAAATTTACTATTGAAATCACAAAATTCTATAATATCTAGTATATAATGTTTTTCTATTTTAACATTTTTAATTCTTCATTATCTTCTATCCAGTCAAATTTTAATTACCTTGTTAATTTTCAAACTGAATTTTTCTTCTAGTAATGATGCCATACCAGTCATTGGTTATTTTAATCATAAATTAATAAAAATAACAATGACATCATTGAATCTTAAATATTTTAGGTTCTAATTAAAACTAATGTTTATGCATTTTAGTACTGTTTTAACTAACTAATATCTCAAACAGTCTATTTAGTTCTAAATTATTGAATGTTTTTTTTTTTATTTATTAATACCAACTAGGTTGCTTTATTTTCAACTTGTCTTCTCTTAGGGCTAAAATTGCTCTAAAAAAATTTATATATATAACTGATCAAGAATAAAAAATTTATTGTTAGATCAATCTGAAATAAAAAAACTCATAACTCACATTCTGGTTCTTTAATGAAATATGTACTTTTTAAATCCCTGCAATTTCTATCCTTAACTAATATAACCCCTGTTGCCTGCTCCCATCCAGGAAGTAATATCCATCCACCCACACACATCATGTCACGGATCTAACATTTTAGATCCATGATCATTATTAATACAGAACACTGATAGAGCTGAACATTAGAGTGAATAGTTTTTTCTTATAAAAATTTATATTTCAGCTCTCAGTAAAGGTAGGAAGTATCTTTGTTGTTCAACTAGTTGTTTTAATAACACTATTATAGTACGTATATAGTGAAATAATTTTACTTAACAATGGGATGAAAAAGAAGGTTATGAGGAAAAGAGCAGAACTGCTTCACAAAAGTGTAGAATTTGTACCTGTATGACTAAATAATATTTTCAAAAAGGTTGTCTCATAACAAGTTTTTGTAGAAATTATTTTTTTCATGTTGGATTCTATAAATATAGGCCAAACATATCAAAACCTAACCCAAATTTTAACTGATAAGGAAAACTACTTTGAATTTTAGGTTGATAAATTGAAAAAAAATATGTCAAACTTCTAAACTAACAAATCTAATATGAAGCAGTCTTCAAACAGTATTTATGTACTAATATAAATGAATCCATGTTATGTTCTAAATGTAAAGAAATTCATAACTCGTACACCTTGGCAGAAGTCATTGCCTAGTATGTAACTTTAAACTAATACTTTTTGCCAAGAAAACAACACCAGATTAATGTATACAAATCAAACTGTCTATTAACTACAAAATGAGAGATTTTGATTTTTGGATTACTACTATGTGTGGATTATTTTTTTATATCTCTGACCTATTGTTAGGTATTGCTTCAGAGGATGAAGTGAATGATTTGTAGTGTGTGAAAATGCCATGCCCGAGTGGGATTCAAACCTTGGAGACCTCCAGATGATAGGCAGAGACGCTATACTTACGCCACAGAAGCCAGCAGTAAGTATGGATTTAAGTCCAAAATACTATTTTCATTTCTAGTTAGGATTCCATTATTCAACTATTAAATTATTCTTAAAAAATGTCAACTCTTCTGAAAAATTATGTTAACAGCCCAATATAATGCGTTAATTATAATATATTTTAATGTAGAAAATAATACTGATACTAAATTCTACTGAATTTATTTGCTTGATAAAAAAAAGAAGAATTTTATAAATTAAATTTCAAAGTAATTCAAATGGGTCATAATATAGTTTAGAATTGAGACCCTGCTGGCCTGTTTTACAATCATCTTAACCCTTTAAAACATAGATATATGAGGATGTTTTGGTGAGGTTTATCACAAAATATTTCATGATAAAATAGATTATTAAATTGGACTAAACTTTGAATTTCAATAATTTTGTATCAAAATTCTAGAGTTTTTAATTAATGTTTCTTCTTTAAGTCATCTTTTCACAGAATATTAATAAACTGAAAGATTAATCCAACAAGAAAATCTAAAATAAAAAAAGAGAACTATTAACAAATGATATACCAGATTGAAATTTTTCATTTAATAAGTGATGTAGATTTATATTCAAGAAACAAGGCTAGAAAAATGGAAAACAATAAATTTATTGTTTAAGGCAGTTTATGGCCTGCTATTAAATCAGGTGGAAAAATCTTGACATTTTTAAAATTAAACAGCTTGTATGTATCTAAGCCTAAAAACTATTGGTTCCTTCAATGTCTTAAAATGAAATGCTAGCTTGGATACAAGTCGCTGTTCATAGGCTAAAGCTGACTAAGATTAACTATTTATGTAACTTTTCCCTGAATAAACTCAAGCAAGTGATAGTGGAGTAATGTTTTAAAATAAAAAATTGGTTATATAAGAAACTTTAAAAAAATAATTAAATAAGTTTGTAACAATTACAGTTATCTGCCGATTCAAATTGTAAATTGATTCTTTGAGGATTTTCATGAGGCATTGAATATTCTGAATTAAAATCATTATTTGAAAGGGGTCTAAGGACAGTGTGAGGAAACTCACCCACATGAGAAAACACAAGCAGATTTAAATTCTCAGGAATTTTTCGAAAGCATCTAATACATTCTTGTAAATCAATTTTTAAAACTACCTAGAACAGTAGAAAATAATTTTTGAACACCAGTACGGTTTAGGATGGGGCTTGTGCAGTGTTCCAGGAAATTTTTGACTATTGAAGAAGTTTCAAGCTGATCTGAAAAAATCAATTTTCTAAAATGTCCTGGAAAACTCCATTCTCCAAAATATTCTAGAAATTTCTGGAATATTCCATTTCTTCTTGAACATTCTTTATTTTGAAGATAGAGTATGTAAGCATGAGTGAAGTCTTGGCCCTTGCCATTAAGGCAAGCCTGATGGCTCTGAAAGCCAGAAGTCTTTAATGTAAAAAAGCTTTTTTGTTGCCTGTGAAAGCATTATCAGCAATGGACAAAGAACATTTACATTGGTGATCCTTTTTTTCTTTATCTGTTTAGCCTCCAGAACTACCGTAAGGTATTACTTCAGAGGATGAATGAGGATGATGTGTAT
>JAAAKQ030014554.1:0-18137 GCA_010016005.3 Zanna intricata
ATGCCTGACCGGGATTCGAACCCGGGACCTCCGGATGAAAGGCCGAGACGCTACCACTCAGCCACGGAGACCGGCTGCTCATCGGACTAATGTTAAAATTAGACTTTCAGAATTAAATTTTTTTTAAATAATTTTTCATAAAGAAGAGGAAGGCAAGACTTCAACATTATTTTACAATGAACTGTAATATATTTTTCACTTGTTAATCAAACTTTAAATATTTTCCTCACATAATTTTTATTTTTCTGCAAGGTAATTTATAAAAATGATTAATAAATAACATTACTTTATAAACTTTAAACATAAATATATTTCAATTTATTTTTTTATATTTAAGCACACTATTATGCCCATTAACTTTGTTGTAACCATTTACTGAATATATTTTATTATGTTTTATGATACTTATAACTTATTATAAATAGAGATAAACAGCGACAGTAATTTTCAATAAGAAATATTAGTATAATAAAAATAAATTTTACTTCAAATATTTAACGTATTAAATATTCATAGATCTTTACCAATTTACCCAAATAAACACATATGGACAGTTATATTGATGTTGCAAAACCTAAACAGCTTGCTGCTTTCTTTTACCATAGACGAATATTAATTGCATTAAGAACTTTTTTATTTTCATCGAGTAAGCGATAATAATGAGATATAATTAATTAGGTAAAAATAGTGAAATAGTGATATATCAGGATTATTGGATGACCTTTATAATGGTAAGAACATTTTAAATTAACAAATTAATTCAGATATGAAAGAGACTAATGCCAAAGTAATGTATGAATTTAAAAGCCTTAGGCTTAACAAAAAATGGGATTAAAGTGTCTGTAAAATAGTTATCCTATCAACCAACCATTAATATAAGAAAATAATTCCGTCATTTATGGTTAAGATACAAAAGCAGATCTTTTACATCGTAAAATTGATAATAAAGATTATATGATTAAGGTAAAGAAAGCATTTATCTCCACCAGAGGTTACTCCTACTAAAAAAAATTAATTTTTTTAATCCATGTATGACTTGTTCTGCTTTGTGGGCCTAAAATATATATATATATATATATGTGTGTGTGTGTGTGTATTAATACACATATATTTATATAATTAGATTTATACTTGGGAAATGTATATATATACTCGCGCTAATTTTATATGTCCTGTTTCTCACCATATTTTAAACCATTAATAATAATTTATGTTACATGTCATATGCAGTTAACAACACTGACTTCTCTAATGATAAGTCATTACTATATACACGTTAGAGCAAAAGTTCAACACGGAAAATTACACCATTTAAAAGAGAAATTTCATAAATTTTACTGACAAGAAAAAAATAAAATTGTTACGCGATTTTTTTAATGCAATTGTATATCTTTTTGTTTAATTTTTGAAGTAATTTCTTTATTTAATTTTTTTCAATAGATAATATTTTAAAATAAAAATTAGCAATGTAAAAAGTTTATTAACGTCGACTTCTGTAGTGAAAAGATGACGTTCAATTTCACCCGGAAGATCTCAGATTAAAATTCGAGTTTGGTATGGCATGATTCATATACGAGGTTTCTATTCCTTAATCCTAGCCACAAGCATAAAGCTTATATTTTGAACTAATCATATATATATATATATACATAAGAACAAGTAACTTTTGCTTGATGAATATATTCTACATTAGAAAAATTCCTTTTCTTGTTAGTGTAAATAAATTTGGTTTATAAAATTTCATTCAGAGATTAAAATGGTATATAAAATTAGCCAAAATTACTTTAAAAGGTTTACTTCAAAAAATTTATTTTTTCTTTCTTTCATAATCATTATTTTTACATTACTGTGATTATGGAACTTTTTTTTCACAATTTTTACTGTTGATTATGAAAATTTCCATGCATTTCTTTTAATAGAAAAAAATTTTTGTATAACGTTATTAATGTGAAATATGTAAAATTTTATTATCCTACACAATTAGGTTGTGCAGCAACTAAAAGAAAATAGGATTAACTTATTGTGCTAATTTCAGAAGAGGTGGGGAATTATTTATTAATATAATTAAAAACTTAAAACTATAAATAAATTTATTAATATAATTGTGAAATTTAACAATGGTAAGTTCATATATGCTTTATATATTTATAAACAAATTTGATTTTACGACATAAAGTTTAAATTTATCACATTAATTCATTCATAATAAAAATAAGCAAAAAATATTATAATTACTTAAATTAACAAAAAAAAAAAAACAAAAAAAAAGAAGAAACCTTAATGATAGTTAAAAACTTTTCTTTTTTTTTGGCTTTCATTTTGGATATTGCAACCTGGTTTGTATTCACGTTTGACATTCCTTTTTCATCAGACATACTTTTTTTTTTGGTTTATGTGTTGATGATGCTATATTTCGTTTAAATTTTAAGAACTTCATTTAACAGAAAAATTTCTTCAAAAACACATTATTTTATTAAAAAAAAACACGTTTCAAAAATTTATCAATTAAAGAAAATCCACCTAAAGACAAAATATAAATGTAAAATGTTTACTTCCGAGTTGAATAAAATCTTTTTATATATATGTAATGCTGTATTTTACTGAGCGTTGTATTTCCACAACGATTAAAGTAGAACAAAACATATAAGTATAACAGTTGATGATGAATTTATTTGTTATATCGGTTTCTATTTAAGTTATTTGTAACCTCAAAAACTTTAGTTACAACACGTATGCGACATTCCTAACAAATAAAAATGCGGTTTATAAACAGTTAAAACTAATGTACGTCATCAAAAAAAAATATATATATTGACTATGAATTCCATATGTCAATCACATGCATGTATACACTACTTCAATTACACAGAAAGTTTAGAAATGAACTATTAAAAAAACTTAATAGTAAAGCGTTTGTTCTGGATAATATTGTAAATAATTTGGTAAATCTGACAGTTATTTACAGTTTATCCAGTAAAAAAATTAATTTATAACAAGTAGCTAAATATATCATCTAAAATACATACAGAATTTTATTTAATCGCTGAATAATATTAAAATTTTTTATACAATTTACATTTTTTATACAGAAATAGTTATTTTACACATAAAAGTGAGAAGTGATATTGAAGATGTGGAGGTTTTAAACAGGATTATTCAATTTCATTCGGTTTGCGAATATATCATTAGAACATTTAGACATAAACCAGAAAAGTTTGTATTTAAACCAGCTGTGGTTGTATGATGTAATAACTTTATTGCTTTTGTTTATGGTAGTGAAACGAAGATTTTAAAAGCAAAATTACTATTTCAAGTTGAATCTGCAGAAATCAAACTCCGTAAAAGGTTGTAGTTTAAAATTATATCAGAAGCCAGGATGTTGAAGAAAAGTTATAATGAAAGTTACGATAGTACAAAAGTTATTAGTCTTGTAGAAGACGGGTGCAACATAAGGATAAAATTCTTGAGCATAGTATTTCATTATTTGATTTAAAATATCTACCAATTGATTGACGAAATCTAAAATGAATAAAAAACTAATAGTTTGTAACTGGATGTAGCTTTGGACCTATCTATTGGAGAAGAAGTAGAAAAATATCCTAATTGTAAAAAAATGTTCAGTTTTGATCACATTAATAAATTAATAAAATAATTTATTTTAACAGAAAAATTCTTAAATAAGAGTTTATTTTTCAAAAATCACTGCAATAAACACAAAAACAAAAAAACATTTAAAAAATACTTACGTATTTTTTAAAAGCTCTGTAATAATAGGTTCATTTAAAATATTAAACAAAGTATTATTGCATATAATTTTTCGAATTCATATTAAAATACTCTAATATTTCATTTAAAAATAATAAGAAATATAATCGTAAAATAAAAATAAATTAAAAAGAAAACGGTTGCAGGAATAAAATGCTATTATAATGAATTTACCACACACCTTCTAGAAAGTAACAATCACTCTATCGAGAAAGATTGAATTCATAAATGAACAGTCGTGTAAAAGTGATCTTTCATCTACTTTTTATGTTTAACGGCGGCAATAAATTAATAAATAATATTGAAACTTGACAACATGTTTTTCCTTAAGGTAAAAACTTCCAAGATTCATTAATACAAGAGTTAGCAAAACCTTTTTAAATTTATTGATTATGAAATCACAGAATTTTTTTAATAAAATGTTTAATGTTGAAGTAACAATAAGATTTCTCATAGGTTTAAAGTTGATCGATTTTTCCCGATTAGACAATAATGTCTCATTTCATATTTCTCTACTCTAAAGTACACTTTTTCTTCATCTAAATTTCGAAAATTTATTTATGGATCAATTTATTTGCAACAGCATCTCGCGCAAACTAACTGACCGATTGCTTTCAAATTTTAAGGATACATTCATGTTATCCCAGGGAAGGTTTTAAGCCATAGATTGAGGTCTTAGCCCCCTTGGGGTTGAAGTTATGAATTAAAAGTATTCATTAAAAAAAAAAAAAAATTAATCCTCTAACTTTATTATTATATTTCTGTCACCATGATAACAGAAATAAGATGTGAAAGTTTCCTCGTGAAAGATGCGGTGTACTTTAGTTACCATAGTTACTACTATTCTTTCTTTTATAATTTACTTTCATTTTCAGATTTCCATAAAGCCTGAATTGTTGTTATTTATCAGTATTACTCCCACAACCATGAGGGTAACAAACACTGCGAGAGTCCAGGATGCGGAGCGCCCTGGCTACATGATCGGGAAAGTGAAGTGAACTCTGACTGGCTAGTATATAATATAGCTTATCGTTAAATAATCAGATTAACATCATAATTCCTCTGAAGTCCAATACTTCAATTAAACCGGGTTTGAATATCTTTATTTCTGAGGAAAGAAAATCATGATATCAAAACCGAAATAATTTTTCAGGCTGATTCGCCTTTGTTAGTCAAATTTCATATCTTTCATACAGAGTAAGATAAAATATAAGCATGAAGATTTGAAGTAACTTTAAAAGAAAACAAAAAAAAGAATACTAAAAATTTACTTATTTAATATTTTATCGTTTAATTAAAAGAGCACTCTTACAAAACATGCTAGTATATCAATTTAAAAAATAAAATGCACCATCAAAAAAAAAAATACTGAATATATTCTATAAATATTTCACCTGGAAACATGAAATATTTACCAGTGGAACCAGTTTGATATGTCCTTGAAAAGATTCATCTTACCAAATTGCATGTTAACCTTCAAGCCTAACATTTTAGTAGCAAGAAATAATTTCGTTCCATAAGGAAGAAATTAAAATAGTTAAAATAATTTGTACCTATTGGAATTGTGATTAACCTTTCAAAACTTAATTTATAAAATGATTTTTGAGCGAAAGCTATAATACTTAAATTTGAACAGAAATTTAAAATAAAAAGCAACTTTTGACTTTGACTTTATTATGATATATTAACTAGTAAATTCAAGTCAGTTTGTTTTTTGTCTGAATTCTTGACTAACTATAGATTCCTTAACGAGTAAATTAATATTTTTAAACTTATATATCAATGATTGACTTACAAAATTAAATGTTATGAATTATACCATAATATATATATAATCACAAAAAAAAAAAGATTCTATTTTGTATTGTTTTATAAATTAATTATTTTCTAAATACTTTGAAAACTTTAAAATCGTAGAATAACTAGAATTAAAAGGATAGCATGAAATGGTTCAATTTACCAGTTTGGTAAATTGAACCATTTCATGCTATAAATTTTATAGCATAAATAAATTATGCCATTTTATGCTATAAATAAATATTCAATTTTCCTTTCTCGGAAAACAAGCTTTTCATCGTATCTGGACAATATCCTCTCTATAGTTTATGGCAAAGCCCTTTTTTATATTAGTCCTGTAGTAAAATAATACATGCCTATGAAAAAACTATTTATTGGAACAAATATAAATATCTGGAAGCAACAGATAACTAAAATTGCTCCTCTGATGTACACACTATTAATTTGTGTAACAAAACTCCAAAAACTTACAAAAGAATTCTAGATTTTAATAGTATTTTAAATTTGAAATAATAATAATTAAATAAATATAAATAAATTTAGTAAAATTATTTGATTATTTAAAACTACTTTATTTCAAGAAAATTATAATTATTTTATAAGTTATTACTACAGAATAAATTAGACCAAAAAGAAAACTGAAAAAGGGGCGCTTTTATAAGAAAATGATGAATAATAAAGAATAAAAAGGAAAAATTAAATAAAATATAAAGAATGTTAGAAAAAACTGAAGTTTATTAGAAGAAATAAAAAATATTTGAATTAATTTATTGATTTTAGCAACTGAATTTTACAATTTTACAGTGTTTTAAAAGTGATATATAATAAAATAACGCTGATGTATATACAGTATTAGGTAAATTGTAATTTTTTAGATATAACTATGGAATAGAATGATCAGAAATTTATTGTAATAGTTAAACACTATTTAGAATGTTAAAATTTCGTTTTCATGCGACTTTTATTCTTATGAAATATTCTCTGGCTGTCCTGTAATTCGCTCATAAATATGTTCCAGTTCATTTAACCACAAATATGTACTAAAAACTGTACTGAGGCAATATAATTAAAATTACCCGCTGTGTCAGTCTAAAGTATAAACATTTACACTCCATTTTATATAAAATCACAACGCTATAAAATTAAATTTATTCTGTCCGTTTGAATTTTTAGAAGATTGAATTTATCCGATTTAGTTTTTACTCTACGGCTCCAAATTATGGTCAGCCTTAATATATTTTTATAAGCTAAAAAGATTCAATTTTATATGGAAAAGATTCCAATATGTGCAAGATTTCACCAATGCACAAGATTTATGTGCATGGATTGTAGGGAATTAATCATCATAAAAATAATCTGCTCATTTCAAAAAATATCATGTTGTAATTTTTCTAAGGCAAACAATTTTTTTAACTCGGTAATAGTTAAAGTTGTTAAATTATAGTTTTTTTTTTGGAATGAAAATAGATCTTTTTTTTTCTTTTTTATTGACCAGTAGTCATTACTGAGCACTTTAGCATATAATTTTCATGTAAGGTAAGTTTGTTATACTTAAAGGTAAATTTTCTATCAAATAAAGATAAAATAACTTACTTTAAAATAGAACCTTCTTAAAAATACCATAAAATAGAATTGTATACTTCTTCTTAAAACAATCAAAACTCCTTAAAGGATTCTAGATTTTTAGTTGAGCAACAGGTTTTAGAGAATTGATCGATTTTATTTTCAAACAGACGCACATATATGATATAAAATTTTACTTCTGCTTAACCAAAACAAAAATAATATCCAAAAATTGACATAGAAAACCACATCCTGTGAATTTTAATTTTATTTTTAGAGTTGTAAAGTTTATCTAATTCAACAGATGTAAGATGTATCCTAAACACCTAAAATCAATGGTTTTAAATAACTCTTAGATTTTTGTTTATTAGAAATCATTATGAATATTATGAATTTCATGACTTTCAAAATTGTCACTCCACAAATTATTACCTTTGAAAATACACACAAACAATTCCCCTTGAAAAAAATAAAACAGTACCTTATTTTAGTAGATATAATTGTAAAAATATATAAACACTGTATTGACCCAAATTTAAGTCTTCCAGTAATTACTAAAGAAGTTTTATTTTAAAATTTTAAATTGTAAAAGAATTTAAAGAGGAAAAATATTTGGGAATTACGGTTTAGATCAATGAAATGAGTAAAGGAACTAGGATTTCAAAAAGATTATATCAAGTATATATTACTGATGCCAATACCCACCTTTTATTAAAAGAAAAGATTTCTCACGGATGAATAAAAAGAGTGAAAGTAAATAGGCTGAATAATGAATCTTCAAAGTGAGAGTTGTTTAGTCGGTAGGGGGCAGGTGACTACATGCTTCGCGCGGAGCCTGCTTAACCGCTTACCAAAGCTGCTTAGCTCGCTGGTTGGTCTAGCTTCTGACAACTAGTGTCTCCGGTTCTGAGTCCGACACACCCCATGAAGACCCCGTATGTAACGATATTCCATCACAACTCATCGACAAAAAAAAGTATCTCTTCACCATGATCGGGACGTACATATACCTGGCGATGAAAGCTAAGCATATGTTCATAGATCGGTTCCAAGACAACAACGCGTAAGAATATTACAGCCGATCCAAGACGGATATCTAATCGTTTTTATCCATCTTCATGTGTTTCGTTGGGATAACCGGATATGTTTCCATAGCAGGTTAAGACTTCGCTTCCATCTTCTAACTCTATTAACGAGCTAATCACTCATCTGGAGGAAAATATGTCAACCGGATAGATTGAAATAACTTTTAATACTCAGTACCGTAAATTTTAAAGGGGGAGAGAGATAAAGAAGATGAAGACCATTTGAATATTAAAAGGAAGTAATTTAAAGAAATTTGATTTAGTTGGGAAAATTTAGAAAAAAATATTTCAAGGATAAAAAGTATTCCCTTAAAAAAAAAAAAAAAAAAAAGGTAAATGTCATAAATAAAACCGGATTATATTTAATTAATAATTCTGCAAATGATTAACAATAATTTTATTTAAATAAATATTTTTTTTAAATCTGACAAATTAATCAGAATTAATTTCAAGAGTAACGGTTAAAATTCAATATAAAAATTATATAATAAGGCTCCAATAATTGAAAGTAAATATAATTAGAGAAAATCTATTATGTTTCTCATTTAAATTCAAGTCAGTTTATAAAAGAAAGTGTTCTATAAAGTAAAATTGTTATCGAATTTTATAATCACAATATTATTAAACCTTCATATTGTCTATTGTTTAAATTTAAGGAAATGTCTTTTTTAATAGAATAAAAAAGTACTATAATTTTGTTGAAAGTAATTATAATATTCGCTACAGTTGTTCTCTAAAGTATATCGAGTGATTATAATCAGTAAGTCTACTGGATAACTAGTATAATTTTATTAATCTAAGGATCAAAATCTCTTGTTTAGAAAATGAATGTTAGTTGCATTCTTAAATACTGAAATTTAGATAAGAATATGTTGTTAACTATAACCTAACAATAAATGGTTGTATGGAAGCAATAAAATCAATACAATAATGTTAAAATTTTATTGTACGACGATAAGCCTTCTACACAAAATGGTCGGCGTTTATTCTTCTCGCAAAAGTACTCAGCAGACCGGCAACTTAAGTTTTTCTGCAAACCTACGATGGATGAATAGTAAAGTTTATAGCCATTAAAACTGTTAGTTTAACGTTACTGCGATACTACAGTAATCAGAATTAAATTAGTGTTTAAGTAGGATTAATGTTGTTAGGAATTATAATGCATTCCTTTAGTTTCAATAATGGTACTTCTCAAGAATGATTGTATGGATTACGTCAAGGTGTACTGTCTTATGACTGAGGTAATTCTTCCTGATTTAATGGAATTACATTATGAAGTACTTTTAGTTTTGTAAGTAAAATATCCGCTATCAGTCCAAAATTTAACAACTACAAAGGTTTATTTCATAATTTTAACGAATTTTGTGGGAGGTTATTGATGGTAGTTTTCTAGTAAAAAAAAAAAAATGATTGTTTAAAATTACCTTAATTTCTTCCAAATAATCAACAATAAACTGCCATTACCTTGTAATTACTTTTTTAAAGAAAATTATCAATACAATGGCTTTACCATTAACAATGCACTTTAAAATATTGGTGAGTAACATTTTCCTATCTAAAATAATTTTTGTAAAAATTTCAAATAGTATGCAGAATAAGCAATAGTCTAAGTGACAATTTTACTGAAAAAGAAAAAAATATTTAAACTTTCAAAAATCCTTAGGGATTTTTTCTTATGTAGGTAAAAAAACATTGTTACATAAACACGAAATACCATTTCTATTAAAAAATTGTTTTTATTACATTAATTATAAAAAAAAATATTTATTTTAACTTTATATTATTTATTTTATATATATATATATATATGTATAGAGTGTTTCAGGAGGATAAGGGAATTATTATTAACCGTTACTAGAGCTTGTAATGAGGAAAAATGTTCATACAAGCATATGTTTGAAAACGCTTTGTTATTGAGTTAGTCTAGCGAAAAATTTCCTCCAGATTCCAGTTCCCTCATTGAATTGAGGCATACTGAAATTTTAAGGCCTTAAATAAGGAGTAAACTTAATGGTTTCTTATGTTTTTAACCTGAAAAATCGAATAAAACAGATCTCAAGAATTGTATCTCCCGTTGTTATCATGATATCCAACGTACAACAAATAAATTCTATGATGAGAGATACTTTTTTACATTTGAAGTACAATTAGTTTGTTAAATGGCTAATAAATGCGAAAATTATGCTGTAAAAACTTGCAGCGAATTTAATTATAAGAAACTGATGCAATAAAGTCTATAAAAAACCAAAAAATAACTATTGTTATTAAATATAAAAGTGATCATAACTTAAAAGAAAAATATTATGAATTTCTAATAATTAAAAACAGTTGTTCTAGCACATAAATTTAGACTTTTAAAAGCTAAGATCGGCAACACTAACTATTGCTTGGAAATTAATTGGAATACTACAATTGTTGTCGTAAAATTGTGGTTACTTGTTAATAATAACTTTAGACGGTTTAGTTGTTTCTGACATAATTTTGATTGTGTTAAATTATTTTTGAGAATCAAATTATGCGATGCTTTTGTGTTTATTGTACTCTAAACTATATCTATATTTTTCCAACTGAATTTGAATTTAGAAAAGTGTAATTCCTATTTAATTCTTTGTTTTGAAAAATACCCCCTCTCTCGCTCATGCAGATATGCTGATATGATTTTTTTGCAAGAATTTTGCAATGGAGATGCTCCAGCTGTGGTGGAAGTAGGTATCCTGGACGAGTAGTTCCAAAGTTTATAGCATTTTGTCGAATTTTTAATATTATTAATGAGAATGGTTCACTTCCCAGCGTTCATGTTTCATCTCAACTCAAAAGGTACATGGGGATAAAAGAAAAACATTTTTCACGTGGTAGTGTTTAGTTTTACAACGAAGACGCGAAAACTTTCTACACTACTCAACATCCCACAAAACACAACGGAGGACGTACATCCACACGGACTGCATTTTTTTCACGTTCAGAAAGTTCAACAACTGCAGCTGAGTGACCATACCGGACGACTGCAATTTTGTGAATGGGTGAATAATTGTCACTTAATTCCGTTCATACTATTTTTGGGCGAAGCTATTTTTACTCTTAATGGTTAAAAAACACCACGGAATTCACACTGGTGGTCTGAAATAAACAACATGCTGTAGTTGAATCAAATTTCCAGCAACGACTTTTCGTGAACGTTGACTTTGGCATGATCGACAACCAATAATGAACATGTCGTAAAAAAACATGTTTTTCGTCATTGAATGTCTTTGTTTTAGGTTGTATATAATGCAAACTACGGAAGATACAGTTCTCGGACCTATTTTATTGATTTTTTAGATCAAAATCATAAGAAACCATCAAGTTTACCCCTTGTATTATTCATTTTACTCTTTTTCTAATGATTACATTGCAATCTGTTCAACCAGTGAACAATAAGCAACTCCCCCTACACACGACCTAATAAGATAAAGGTGATATGTGACATAAAGAATGTGTATTCTTGTACAGACTTAGGCCAACTATTCCTGAAATCTGTTGTAAATTGAACCCCAACCGCCAAAATACACCGTATCCACTGTCTAGTATTCCAATCCGTATAAAAACAACAACCGTTTATTAGAATTTGATCCTCATAACGTTCGACTTCGAAAATAATCTTATAAACTGCTGATTTGCCACATCAAGCTAACCACTAGACCAGCTCGGTGTACTACCCCTTATATAACGTCTTAAAAGTTTCAGTATAACATAATTTTACCGGAGGAACTGAAATCCAGGCGAAAATTTTCGCTAGCCGTAACTAAATAACAAAGATTTTTCGTACATACTTTTATATATACGGTTTTCCTTATTTGAAGCTTTAGAATCAGTTCCTAAATTATTTTAGTTCCTGAAACACTCTATAAACATATTAGGAATACATACTCTAACGTAATGTTTATTTTTATAGTAAAAAAAAAAATATTGAAGATTTGAATTTGTTCTATTCCGCGAAAGTACAACATATGACGTGACAAAGTGACTTGCGATTTGCCAAATCACGTCCAATTAAAATATTTAACATTTGCTTAAATAATTTTCCTTTTGGAAAAATTGAATACTCTAAAAAATTTCAAAATAATTACATCCGTTATTCAGTCGGTGCCTATGGTAAACCGAGTGAAGGCGTGCCACTTGTATGGATGAATTCCAATTACATGTAGATAGGATTGGCACGTTAATATGTAACCGTACTTTTGTCTTAGTGTTGAAAACATTGGATAACCACTTCATTCCTCATTTCCCATTGTAATCTTAGATTTATTATTTTTTAATATTGTCATTTTTGAAAAAAAAAAAGGTTGTTATTTATGTCAGAGGTCGCTTATATCTGTTACTATCTGATAGTTGCTATCTCTTAGTGTCTGATAGTTCTTGTACTTTACACAGTATTGAAAGTAGAGTTAAAATAAGTTATAATAAGAAAGTAATTTTTGCAGTTAAGAATAAAATATGCTTACTTTCAATGGTTTACATTTTTGCTGGGTTTGGGAAAAAAGTTTACTATCGATAACCTTCATTGTAAAAACTACTAAACTATACCAGCAAGACTGATATAAATGAACTTCACCATTTTTTAGTGATTGTCAGATATATAGCCAGAAAATAAGTAGTTAATATAATAGTAATAATAACAGATTGTTACTTTATTACAATTTCATTTTCACTATTAGAACTATCAAGTACTGTTTAACTGATAACACTGCAAACCATTAGCTTAAAAAAAATGCTACGTAGTTTCTATGAGATAATAGTTAATAAATTTTCAATTTACATAATGTAATTTATTATATACGCAGAAATTAAATTATATGCAGAGGAAACGTAGAAAATATATGCATGTTGGTTCCATACAAATTTGTTTTTCAATTGTATGTGCATTAACGTAATTATGCTTAGATAATAAACTATGATATATTAAGATTGATTGATAATGTGCTTGTTACTGTTACAAGGATACATTTGAAGGTTATGTTAACATGGAATTATATGATAATAAACTTAACAAATAATTACATACAATATAATAATTATTTTTACAATGATTTTAATTCTTTTTTCCCATTTATTCATTATTTTTAATTACAAAAATTATAAGATAACGGAATATTTATTCTAAATATTAATTCTTAGACAACTATCACTATCTAGCAATAATCTATAAAGATTTACTTGAGTGCATTTAAATTAACATTAGACTAATACAAAAGTAATATTAAGAAACGTTACTGATGCGTACAATTATCTGACCTCAGAAATAAATAGTTGAATACATTCTGCAAAATGAAAAAAATTTACACTTACTTTTTTCAACTTTATAATTTTTTTGTTTAAAAAATGATTTCAGTTATAATTTTTTTTTTAAATCAGCTTTTACAGCTTTTTTTAAATCAATCTTTTACATCCATATTTTCTTTATTTTTCATTAAACAATTTTTTTAGATTATAAAATATTCTAACGAAGATTTTTTCCAGTTTTTATATAAAAAACTAAAGTTTTCTTTAAAAACATAAATTGTATCAATCCATGCCTTGTTACAATCTCAGTTTATTTAAAATCAAATTGAAATAATATTTTAAAATTTAAAAAAAAAGTTATTATTTGTCGACTGATATATATAAATAAATAAATTATCAATTCTATTTACATGAATTTGTGTTTTTTTT
Organism: Zanna intricata; assembly: GCA_010016005.3. Classification (NCBI taxonomy): domain Eukaryota; kingdom Metazoa; phylum Arthropoda; class Insecta; order Hemiptera; family Fulgoridae; genus Zanna; species Zanna intricata. The sequence continues at coordinate 13,899 of JAAAKQ030014554.1, forward strand.
TTGTTTGAAAAAAATATGTATTGTTTAACTATACAAGAAACAAGTTTTTTGCTATTATAAAAAAGATCGGCTAACCACAAAATATCAGATTATAAAATGAAAGTGGTGGTTACTTTCATTTATGTTCTCAAAATACAGATGATACTTTTCTTCTGTTAGATTCTGTTATTTAAACAACTTGTTATTTAAAAATGATTCGCATATTAAATACGGTAAACTTTATTATATTTTTAATATAATAATTTTTATAAAATTATTCAGCCTAATGAAGTAAATTCATTAAAATATTAGATTATATAATACTTTTAGGGTAATGTAGATTTTATATTTATCGATCGGTTTCAATTAAAAAATCATTTTGTAAATATCTTTAACTCCATACAATAAAATATACTACAAAACGTAAATGAATATTTGACGTGAATAACAATTACTAATTTCTATCTTTTAATATTACTAATATCAGATTGTAATTTTTTTAATATTTTAAGGAATCATTACATTCTATAACTTTATAACCCATAAAAAGTTACGACTAGAACATGGTGAAGGGGACTATAAAATATGACAAACAATATGAAAAATTTTAAACAGAAATATGATGCAATAAATTAATTAATAACGAAAAATTTGCTATAATATAAATTAATTAATTGAACTTTGTCAATTTGAACAATGATTGAAAATTTTCCCCATTTCCGACTAAACTACGCAAGATATTCACTAAAGTGGGGCTTGTAAGTACTCTTAGATAAATATCTAAAAATCATTCTCGGATTATTATGAATTTCGATTTGAACGGAGATTCTACCAACACAGTCACTGTTACTGTATATGAGACGCTTCTAATTACACCTACCTCCAGTTACTTGACTAAAAAACATAAAATAAAAGTTATTAATTTTTCTTTTTAATGAGGAACAAAGTCCGGTCACCTGCTAATGGAGTTTGCCGGGTAACGCAAGATCTGGGCAAAATAAAATTTGTACTCGTACCGTACGGGTAACCAGTTTTATCTAGTATTTTTAAGGCGGAGACTAACTGTTTTGAAAATCAAATTCTTAGATCACTCAAAGTTCTGGATCCTGTACTGACCTAACTGTTGCTCTGAAGAAATTAAAATACACTGATATTTTCTTATAAATCGAATAGTCTTTAATATCTGTTTATTATTACTATTTACACAAACATGAGTTTAATGAATACAATGGTGTCCAAGGGACAGAGCCATCTGACTATACGGGAAGGGTGAGGAGAAGTGAGCCATGACCGGCTAAATATCCCCTGACAGCGATGGGGAACGCAAGTAATCATATACCGCTGGCCACACCACGAAGGGGACGCTAGTTCTTTAATAAAAGTGATATAATTTTAGTAACATCACTACAAAATAACTTTAAGGTAAAATATAAGTAATAACATAAATAAATTGTTCAGATAATACATAAGGCAACCAGTATTAACTTTCAACAATAGAATTATTTCGATAATAAATGTTTCGTACTATTTATTACTCACTTTCCAACTTGTTCATATTCCGAAATCTCTTAATACCGCTTTAGTGAAAAAAATAATTTGCTCTTACACTTCTAACTAGTCTTTCTTTTACTTGTAAAAATATCTATTTATATTTAAATAAAGTTTTTTTTTTACATTCCGTTAATTATTTTTTTAAATTAACATTTGCTTTTAAGTCTGTATTAAAAAAAGGGATAGAAATACAAACTTTTAATTGATGAATACATAATAAAAATAATTAAAAACCATAAATAATTAATTCAAAAACAAATCAAATTCAACTCAAAATTACTACTCTTAAATTAAATAAATTATTCTTTATTATTATATTTTTATTCTTTTTTTAAACAATGTATTTAAAAGACCACCACTTGTCTATGAAATAAAGAGAGTAATGAATAAAAATCACTGTTATTTGTAGTAATAAAAAGAAAAAAAGAAATCTATGAATTTAAAGAAAAAATATAAAAAATTATTATTTTGAGAATCTATTCTAAAAGGTAACCAAAAGATGATTACACTACTCACTTGATAATTTACAACTGACAGTTTACGATTATTAATTTTTTTAAATGTATTATTATTTTATGTTATTGCAGTTATTTTGCATTTCTCATCAATACTCTCCAAACCCAAATCTTTCTTACTGAATTTACATCAATTGTAATGTAAATTTACTGAATTTACATCACGTTGAAGAACTGTAAGAAAGTAAATAAATTTTACATGTTAAAGAATAGTAAAACAATTTATTATTCACTTTTTTGGTAGCATACAGTGCTGTGTACTTGAGAGACAAAATCAGTATCTCGATATCGATAAAAATCTATACTATAATGGAAAGTAATAACAAATAATTACAACTATTCCTGATCTGAAAATGTTTATTTTTGGATAAATTAATCTTTTATGAAGAAATTTTTTATAAGAAAAAATTTATAATGCATTTAACTAAAATTATTGTTTGATTTTATTATCTTAAACAACTTTAATTTTATTTTATTACCACAAAAAAGATGCTGAACTGATGACTTGTAAAAAGTAAAAGTTGTTTATTACAGTAGAGGTAAACAATTGAAAATATAATCTGAATTAAATAACAATTATAATACAGCGGCATTGTCACGCACTGAGAAAGCAATGAGAAAGTGTTTAATAGTTTAATACATATTTGCATAAACTGGACTGCATGAGAAAAATGTGCAAAGTACTTTGTAATGAAGTTGCACAAATATTTAGTTGAATTTGTGGGAATTATTATATTTCATGAAAAATGACAAAGGATTACTTATATCTATTAATAAAACTCAACAGAAATAAAAATATATATTTATATATAATTTTTTATTACTATAAATATATATTCTTTATTGCAGTTTCACTTGATTAATCTTAAATCAAAATATAACTTATCATAAAATATTATTTCAGCAAATAAAATTTTTATAAAAAATTATATTACATTCTGATGTTGAAATTTCTATATTAACAACTTGCTTTAAGCTATTTTTAGTTATAAACATACAACCCAGTTTTCAATATAAAATAAATCTACTCCAGAACCGGTTTATGTACCGTTTAATAAAAGAAGTCAAGAAGTCCTCTGTTAATTTAAATTATTTTTATATATTCCAAATTGTAAAATATTTAATAACATTTAAATAATAATAATAATAATGGGTGTCTAAATAATGATAAAAGGGTGAAGTGTTTAATAAAAAAAAATAACTACTTTCTTAACACGTGCCAAGAGATAAATTTTCAAATGATTATCATAAAAAAGTTCCATTTTAAAGATATACGAGTATGTTTTAAAAATGTTAAGTATATTATTGTTCCACAATTGCTGATTGAGATAAGATATACCCCGATTACTGAGCAATACTGTAGATTTATTAAAATTAGTAATTCTTCATTGTAGAATAACTGTAACAGAAATTTTCAGTAAAATATTCCAATTACTTTAACGAAATTGTTATATTTTTCATAAATATTTTTTTAAAATAAGAATCATTATTTAAAATCTTTTGAGTGGGTAATATTAATTTAATTTCATATTTTTTCTTGATTAATTTGAATGAAAACAATGAAATATTAAAAAATAATAGTAATTAACTCTTTTAAAAGTCAAACATAATTGCTAAACCAATAATCAAGAAATAAATATATTTATACTTTAAATAGAACAATATTAATTCAGAATTAAAAAATCCTGAAATTTAATAAGCTTAAAATCTGAAAATAAATAAATTTATATTCAAAATTCGATAAAATTCTGATTAACTTATATGTTTAATGTAAAGAAATTTCTTGAAATCTTCTTAGTTATAAATTTGCTGTTGAGATGACATATAATTGTATAATTTCGAATAAACCTGACTGAATTTCATAACAATTGTCCTGTAATCATTCAAGATCGAACTTCAAATAAATTTATTTATATTTTAATTTGATTTTAAAGCAGATGTTTATATCATACATAAATGTTAGAAAAAATTAAAAGTTATTTGAAAAAAGAATAATCTTAAAAAATGGTAAATGAAATAATAAAATGTTCTTAAATAATTATAACGTACAGTTTAGTGTTTTAAAATAAAAATATCTACCATAAAAAATTTTCTTTATTTCACTTCTTTCTTTTTTTCTTTTTTTTTTTGTTTTGTTTAACCTCCGGAACCACAATTAAGTATTACATCAGAGGATGAAGATGAATGAATTGTA
>JAAAKQ030014565.1:5441-15673 GCA_010016005.3 Zanna intricata
ATATATATATATACATTATACATTCAAAAAATAAATTCACCACCAAAACACAGTAACTACCAATACTTTTGTGAAATCCTGCAATATCAGTTGGTCGACAATTCTATAATTACATCAAACAAATAAAAATTTCAATTCATAACACACTAGTAATCACAAAATTTGTAAAAGTTCACTGCCATTACTGGAATAATACAAAAATCAATAGGAGTACTGTGCGGAATTAGATAATAAAATAAGGTTGGGGAAAAATAATATATAAATTATTCTATTAAGTAGGCTATAAAGCTACAAAGGTTGAATGATTGTCAAAGAAGACATTAATAAAAGACTGTCAACCCCAGGAAAGGTTTTATGTGGAAAAAACTTTCTGTTATCAAATATAAATTGAGGAATTAGAAAGAGAGTATTTTTATTAAATGCAAAAATTTATTATAAAGAAACCCAGTTAATAAGGAAGCTATAGGGAACATGTCAAATAGTGAAGCAATGTCAAAACATGTCAAAAAGTCAGAGTTTTCAAGATAGGAAATATGAGCTGTCAGATCATCGTTTGGCATCCATAAGTATGAATCATGTTATCCTAAAAAGAATAAGCATTTATTCTTAAAAAGATAATTTCAATCTCTGTCACATCAGAGAACAGAACTGTTTCCATGTAACAACACAATACTTTGGCTTATGATAATGGGTCTTATTGTGATTCTGTGCCATTTTTAATAAATTACAGAACCTTTTATAAAATTTTTACCCTAATAAAGTACTAATTAAATACATGATTTTACAGAAACAATATACTATGTCAATGAATTTTAAAGTAATACTAATTAAAAAAACCTTGAATTTTTTGTATTCTGTATACATAAGTATAATTTTACATTAATGCCTTCTGAATTTGCAGTTTGGTTATTTTTTTATTTTGTATCTTTATGTGTTTTTCTTAACGCTATTTCATGTGATTTATTTTAAATAATAATTATGGACTTAAATCATTTAATTGTTTTATTTTATAATTAATTCTGTAGTTTGAGATACTACTTTGATCAAGATTTTATCATAGTTTTTGTTGATCCATTTATGCAAATGTTCACATAATTCCTTTTTAACCCACTGGGGGTTGGTCTAGTTGTGAACCCATTATCGCAAATCAGCTGATTTTGGAGTTCAAAATTCTAAGGTTAAAAGCCTAGTAAAGGCAGTTACTTTTTTACAGATTTGAATACTAGATCGTGGATAACAGTGTTCTTTGGGTTAGGTTTCAATTAACCACACATCTCAGGAATGATCGACCTGAGACTGTACAAGATTGCAATTCATTTATTCATACATATCATCTTTATTCATCATCTGAAGTAATACCTTGTGGTGGTTCCAGAGACTAAACAAAAAAAGAAATTATTTTTTTCATCCAGGCAGTATCACACTTACTTATTTCTAATATAATAATATACATTATTATGTATCAATTAAACAATTTATGTATTGGTTCCCATTGAACAGAAGAAAAAAATGTTAGTTATAAAATTTTTTTTTTTTTCAGGAGAATGTTGAAAATATCTTGGCAGAATATTTAACAAAGAGACAAAATATCTAATTAAAAAATATCTAATTAGGATAGTTATATTAGAGAAGAGAAGAGGAATCTATGGGAGAATTGTATTAAAAAGGACAGGATTGTTGGGCAATAAATTAAGATTTCTAGTATTAATGAATCTGATTTTAGAAGTGTAGAGTAAGAACAAATAAAAAATGAATAAAGATTATTAAAGAAGGCAAAGACAGCATGAATGGAAAATAACTGTACACCTACATAAACAATTATATGTTGAAGATTGTACTGAGAGTAATGTTTGCTATAAAGGTTGGTAATCTTGTACATTTTGCTTCAACAAGCTAGTCTAGCTGGTGATCTTGAGATGAGAAGGTGTGTCTGGTTTTTTTTTGTTCATTGTTTGTTTGTCACCTATGAATGATTGAAACCATGTGTGCTCAGAGTAGCATTAATTTCAGAATAATGAATATTTTCATTGAATACATCTTTCTGTGAGCATGTCAGTACACATAAACAGTGGAATACCAGTTTTTCATTAGATTTTCTGATACATCAGTTTTTAATTAAATAAAGTAAGAACAATAATCAATAAATTTCAACAGGCAAAATTGGTAAAGGACTTTGAGGAAAGTGGTAGTCCAACATAGTCCCAACAAGTCTCGGCAAAAGTCCGCCCAACTATAAAACATCACTAATACATCTCCAAACAAGGTGGATTATAAGAATCTCAATTATTGATCACACACTGCGGAAAGTAAATTCAATAATATGAAGGGTGTTGACAGTTTCTAGCAAACAAATCTGACAATATTTTGGACTATGTTTCCTATATTTATGAGGCATGGTTCCATTTTCAGTATACATATACACACAAAAGAAGCCATGTTTATCCCGTCTGCACCTAACCTACCTAGGTTATATGGGTCTGCACCCATATAACCTTCTATATGGTAAAAGATCAGGGTGTATCAATTACAATATCCATCATTAAAATGTTGGCCCAATAATGCTTAAGATTCAACAAGATGGTATGGATCATGCAATACAGCCAGGCAGTCCATGAAGTTACTGCAAAAGGATTTCAGACATCAAATTATTTCTATGGCTAGTGGCTACCTCATTCTCTTGATTTTAGTGCAGTAGATTTCTACTTTGGGGTTATCCAAAAAGTAATCTTTGTCAAGAAAACCCCTACAGCCTCCAGGAATTTTAAACTGCTACTCATGATTTTATCAATAGCTTTCTGCATGAAAAACTTGTGAAAGTCTTCGAGAACAAGAAGATATGCAAGCAGATATATCTGGATATTCCTAGAGACCATTTCCAACAACTACTGTAAGGTAATTCAATGTTCATATAAAACAAATGTTCTATATGTGTAGAACTACTTTTTGAACAAATTACATATAAATTAAAAAACTGAGGATGTAGGATGTAAGTGGGAGGCTAAGAAATATCCAGTGAATGGAAGGGAACAGAGAGATTTAACAAATTTGTAAAAAAAATTACAAACAAATTTTAAAGAAAATACTTACATTATATTGTAGTCTTCAAGCAGAATGTAAGGAATCAAAGTCTTTAAATGGAATGTCTTTAAATAAATTGTCCCAGTCTTCTCCTGAAAATACTGATTTCTTTGATTTATTTCTTTCTTCCTTGTTGTTTGAAATTAAATTTCTTCTAGTTTTTTGAGGATTGATCATTATTTGAGAAGAGTAACTTGTAGGTACATTTCTTAGAAGATTAATGTTATCATTAATGCTAGATTCTTTACTTTTTTTATAAGTTAGTGAGTTTGACAACTTATTTCTTGTTTCAGCTGCTTCAGCTTCCTCCTCCTCCTCTTCATCATCATTATTAGAATTACCATCTTTGTAATCATCACCACTACTACTTTCACCATCTTTTTCAGCTACTTCATGGGGAGCAGCAGAATAATCAACATTTTCTTCTTGTTCTTCATAATCGTTTGTATATTCAGGTGCACTAATATCTTGCCCAGAGGAAATACTTCTTCCAGATTTTACTGATGATTCTGTTTCTTTTTCTTCTTCTTCATTTTTTTCTTTAAAGGCATCATCATTAAATGGATCTGGTCCAATATCAAAATTAAATTCGGCACTATCAAATGAAATATCATCAAATTCAGCAAAACCATCTTTACTAGATTTGCTTTCATGTTTAGCGTCAGGATATTTTTTATTTGGTACAGCACCTAACTCAGTACCTTCTGCTACCAAAATATGATCTCTTTCAATGCCATATCTATAATTGGGTAAATTTTCATTACCATTGTTTCTATCCATATCACCACCATCATCATTATCATCATGATCAGTATTATCAGAATTATTTTCGTCATCATTATTAGAATATAAAATCACTTTATTATTATCTTTAATTAGTAAATCATCCACAGATGTCTTCCCACTGCTTTCAGATGCAGCATTTATTGGTTGTTCAGATTCATCACTCTGAGATAACCCTCCATGTTCATGATTGGTTGAGCCTGTATGTCCATATCCACTATGATATCCAAACACTTTATGCTGAGGTTTATGATTTTGCTCAGTGAGATGTGAATGATCGTTATAAGTATAACCATGATGTCTGTCTGTATTGTACGCTTTTCCGAGCTGTCTGTAATTGTGATGGCCATGGTATCTATCTCCATTGGATGTTTTTCCGTTATGTCTATAATTGTGATGGTCTGGTCTATCATGATCATGCCCATAATAATCATCTTCATTATGTTTATAACCTTGATTTAAATAATCTGGATAATTATACGGATGATTTGTTAGACCTTGATGTTTAAGCTTATGATTACCACTCGTATCAAGTTTGTGATGATGTTGATCACTTCCATAATGGCCATCTTTGTATTTCCCATTATATAAATTTCCACCATGATTGTCTGCTTGCTTCAAAAAACTATGGTGTTTGTGGTCATCCTCATTAAGAATGTAGTGTTTATGTACATGTTTATCACGTCCGAGATGTTTATACACATGTTTTGTACGAGCTTCATGTCCGTGATGAGAATTTTTATGATTATCAATGCCAAAATGTTTGTGAGCATGTTTCTGATGTCCGTGTAAGTGTTGTCCATTATGCTTATGATTATAACGTTGATGACCATTATGTTTATGTAAATATTTTGTGCGACCATGATGATCTCCATGATTGTGATGTTTGTGTCTATGTTTACCGTGATGTTTGTGACTGTGATGCCCATGTCCACGATGTTTGTGACCATGTTTTATTTTTCCATGATGTTTATGCCCGTGTTTAGTTTTACCCTTATGTTTATGAGAATGTTTAGCTTGACCATGATGTTTATGGGCGTGTTTCAGCTTACCTGCATGCTTATGGCCGTGGATCCCTTGCAATTTATGTCTGTGTTCATGCTTACCTCCTCCTTCATGTTTATGTTTATGATCTGCAAGTGCCTGATGGTTATGAGCATGTCTGGCATGTACATCATGATGATGTCCATGTTTGCTATGTCCAGAGTGCTTATGGGAGTGATGGCCGTGCCCTTCATGTTTATGTTTATGCCCATGATGTCCGTGATGTTTATGCTTATGTCCGTGATGGCCATGATGCTTGTGTTTATGACCATGGTGCCCTTTGTGTTTATGTTTGTGACCGTGATGACCCTTATGTTTATGCCCATGTTTGTGGTGTCCATGATGTCCGTGTTTATGTCCATGATGACCTTTATGCTTATGTTTATGTCCATGGTGACCTTTGTGTTTATGAGCATGATGGTGATGGCCTTTATGCTTATGTTTATGCCCATGATGTCCATGATGTTTATGACCATGTTTATGATGTCCATGATGTTTATGTTTGTGTCCATGATGCCCTTTATGCTTATGGGTATGATGTCCATGTCCTTTATGTTTATGTTTATGCGCTGCATGACCATGGTGTTTATGTTTATGTTTGTGTTTACCTTTGTGCTTATGCTTATGCTTATGTTTACCTTTGTGTTTATGTTTGTGTCCGTGATGACCTTTATGTTTGTGTTTATGTTTATATCCTCCTTTATGTTTATGAATATGCTTTACATGTCCTCCATGATGATGATGATGAACTACTTTTCCTTTATGCTTTCCAGATGACTTCTTTTGTCTTTTATGTACATAGACAGTATGAGTATGCTTTCGATCTTGAACTACTTGTGGTACTAATACGACTACCTTCTTCCTGCAAAATCAAAAATATTATTAATAAAAATCTCATTTTGTTTCTCACAATGATAAATAGTAGGTTATATATTATCATGTCATAAGAATTTGAAGAGTTTCTAACGTGTGACAGATTGATATAAAATATGTCAAAAAAATGTTAATGTTTAATAAGGAATAAATTTTTTAATTATTAATTGTCATATAAAAAAAGAATAGTCTATAATAAAGAGGAATCATCAGTTAACTGATCTCAGTAATTATAATCACAAAATAAAAAAAAGCTTGAATCTAAAATAATATAAATCATGATGAATTATATCAGAATTCATCATGAAACATCAAAAACTATGTTAATTTGTAAAAATATTATTAATTTGTAATAATTTTCTAAATAAGTACAATATATTAGAATTTAATTTATGAAAACATACCAAAAAAATTATTATAAAACAGCTTAACAACCAAACTAAAATTAATCAATTTTTAAGTGTTATTAATTAAAATTTGCCAATGAAAATAGATAATATATATATACTTTTTTTTTTTAAATAACTTATAATAGCTTTTTCATGAACAAAAATTTTAAAATGAAATAGGTAATTATAATATTACTTCTTTCATAATTTTTCTATATTAAATTTTTTATTTCACATAATTTTGATAAAAATAATTATAAAAAATTGTGGGCATAATTTTCAGTCTTGCTAAACATAAAGTTAAATCATTGTATTGAGTTCTCAGCCCCATATTTATAGAAGAAATCATTCTTTTTCTAAGTTAATATGATACCACATCTTCATGTCACCTGTTTCCATTATATGAAGTAGAAAAAAAGGAATATAAAAGAGAAATTCCAGTAAGTGGTTAAATAAGCACCCAATAATACCATGTGCATGGGATAAGTACCTTGCAGGTTCTCAGGTCTGGCTCTATTTCTGAATTTCACAATAATAGAATATATATAGAAGACTAATAAATGCATCAGATCATGTGTGTTCAGGATAACGTATATATAACCTTAATCAACCATACTCTGCTATTGATTTCAAAATTCTGTTATTATTATGAGCCTCTTTAAATCATAAATCATTTTTAATTCACTCTGAAAATTCTTATATTTAATTTGAAGACAATATTTTTGGTATAGGCATTATTTGATATAGACATTATTGGAGCGAATTATTAGACTGGAAATATTTAACTGTACCTGTAATTAATAAAAAATTTAATTCATTTATAAATAAATAATGATAAAAATAAAATATATATTAAAAAAAAAGGAAGAGAACATTCAGAAGTACATATTTTCTGCATGAAAATTATGATCTATCTTCAAAGTTTTACAATAAACGTTGAAGTTGAATTTCTACAAAATTTTCAAATTATTTTGATAAATGTTAATTTGTAATTATAAATTTTGTGCATTTTTTAAAACCTGTAATGATTTTCACATAATTACTGAATAAAATCACTTCTATTATTTTAAATCATTTGAAATTGTAAGTTGCTTTTTTAGAAATATTATTAGTCACAGGTACTTTATATAATTCTATAATGGAAAATTTGTTACATAAATGCATACATTCAAGATAATGCATAAAGATGTACACAAATAATCTTATGTATCCCAGGGAAATTCTAAATAACCTAAATCCACTTATTTATTTTATAAACTTTCAAGTAATTTCCATTCATGGTGATAACATGGTTATATAAGACAATCATTTTTTTTTTCTAATGGTCATGTCTAAATTGCAACTTAAAGGAATTTTTAAAAATCAGTCAAAAAGTGTTCTTTACAAAGCTGGCAAAGAATTGCTTAACTTTCCCAGTGAGTTTGAGTAAGTTATAGGGAAGCTTTGTACCCAGTAAATAAGTAAGCAAATAAAGACTTATGTAAAAAGATTATTCTATTTGAAGTAAAAATCAGCCACTGATTAATTATAATTAAATGTCATCAATGATTCGTATTCATAATTCATCATATAAAATTTCATAAAAATCATCGGTTAATGAGTTCTGAAGATATCAAGCAAAATGATGACTATAAAATAAATAAATAAATAGACAATAAGGCTTGTTATCTGCCATGTATGAATGAAAATACCTAAATACATAACCAACATGACATTTTAATGTAACAGAATCATCTAATAGGTGTATGAATATGTTTTTGAATCCAGAAATGACAGAAAAGAAAAAAAGGGTTTTTTGCACCCATCCACACTTTTATGGTTTATAATCAAACATCTTTAGAAACCATCTTAGCTACTTATGGTGAATTAAATTATGTGAAAAAGTTTACCTATCCTCAGAATAAAGTTTTGAGATATGGTTCTTATCTCCCAGCCATTTATTTTTTATTGTAACCAAAAATAAATGACATCATTGCTTCATATACAGAAATCATCATGCCAAATTTTATCCAAGTTGATCTATACAGTTTGGATAAATCAGCGAAAAAAAAACAAAAAAAAAAACAGGCTAACATGTATATACTTATTAACAAACACCTTACCAGATTTCTTAAATGCTAAAATTATGTTTTTTAGTTAGAGAGGGTAGTGAAACATCAAAAATTGTGCGAGACATGGAAAGTTTGATCCAATTATGATACTTTCCTTTATATAATATATGGTATAATTCTACAATTAGTTGGTAAAAATTGAATTTAAAAGTTGTACTTTCAGTATAAATGATAAACTCTTAAAAAAATTAATTTGAACCAGTAATTAATTTACATTAATCACAAAATAATCTCCTCTCATATTTTAAGCATCTATAACAAAAATAAGTAAATAATAAATAACAAATCTATTTCAAAATTGCTGTAAGAGATTAATTTTTTATTATTTAATTTACATAGTTTGTTTATTTAATTGATAAGTACTATACAATGATGGGTTTGTGATATTAAAATTTTGAGTATTTCCTTTGAATTAAAAATTTATAAATAGTTTAATTATTTGAATAATAATAAATTATTTTTACTTTAGTGTTTATGTATTAAAAATGCTAAATTTTGAAATTTAATTTGTTCAGTAATGTTGTAACAGATTTTAATATGATTTTGGTGATATTGAACATTAAATTTTAATGTAATGTAAAACATAAAAATTTTTTTTTGAAATGTTATACTGAAAAATCAAATTTTTTTCAATCTGAAGAGTTCTGCATTTATAGCTGTAATTTTGAAAATCTTAAATATGAAGGGGAGATTTCCATGAAAGGAAGTTAAAAAAATATATATATTTAAAACGAATTACTAAAGAAGGTCAAACAGGACTCCTGAGTAGCTAGATATATCTATTAATATGTACAGGTGATGTTGATGTAAAAAAATCTCCTTTTTCTTTCTTAGTGGACTTTTGTCTTGATCAAGATTCACCTTTATTCCTTTGTTGTACACTTCAAATTCTGTTACTCATTTTTTAAACATCATATACTATATCTTTCAGCTACCTTTTCTGTGATCTATCCTTTTCCCATTTACCTTTGAACTCTAAATCTTTCTATCAAGATTATCATCTTAGGAATTCTATCCTTTTCCATTCTGCTCAAATGACCCGGTTGACTTCTTTTGCATTACCATATACCTTTATTAATTCCTTGAGCTTTATTATTTTTCTACTTCTATATACTTCTTCCTTGATTGAACCATATAATCTAACAAACATTATTAAGCAAAACTGAGAGTATGAGATTGTCATCCTCAGGGATATCACGAGTTCCCTTGTAAACTGATAATGGCTGTCAAGAATTTTATGGAACTCAAAGCATTTAAATATCTTGGGGGTTAAATGAAATGTAAAAATAATAAGGTAAGAATCTAAGGAAGAATATAGCAAAGTAATTGCACATATTTAGTCGATTTATGATTATTTAAAAAATTATATTACCATTAAAAATACAACAATGAAAACATACAGGAGTCTTAAGTACATCCAGTTATCACATATAGTTGTGAAATATAGATAATGTAAACAATAGATGAAAGTTAACTCAAAATTTTTGAAAGGAAATTACTAAGTAAAATTTATGAACCCATTTAAGATGGAGGCAAATGGAGAATATGAAAAATAGTGTTTGTTTTCCACCATTTTCATGAAATTTTTAGAGTTCATGTCACCGTGATAATCCGCAGTTAACATGCTACTTTTCCATATCAGCAGAATGTTGTTTATGAATCCCATCTCGCCACCATCATGCACAAGTAATCACTTGGTCTTCTTCTGATATAGGATGATGTATGCCCTCATCAGAATTTCCTGATCACATTTTCTTTGAGTTATGAGAAGATAAAATGTTCCTTTCATCTACATAAATAATGGAACATTTTTTCTCCATTTAATGTCTTAAATAACGTATTCTTTGTTCTCTGTATTTCATAATTTTTTATGAGAATATTTCTATAATTTTTTAGTTTTCTCATTGAAATCCTAGAAATTTCAGAATTTTCCTGACTGTCCATACTAATAGTT
>JAAAKQ030014576.1:0-18133 GCA_010016005.3 Zanna intricata
ATATATATATATATATACTGCTAGCAATGTCTTTTTAAAATTGTATCAATGTTTTTTTATATATATCATTAAATCTTTACAGATTAAAAGAATAGCTTATACAATTAATAATAACAGAATACAATACTTATTGATTTAATTTAAGTTTAAGATATCAAAAATTTCCTCTTTACAAAAAATATAAATTTTCTACAATCATTGCTAGATTACCACAAACTATTTATGTTAACTAGACAACAATAGTGCGAAAAAGTATAATTATTACCAGAAAGTTGGTAATCTCATATTTAAAATGGTAAGTAAGAATGTTATGATTGTTAACTGTTCATTCATAGTAAACCTAAAAATCTTTTCAAAATCAGTCTGTGCCCACCTCTGTTGTAAAGTACCTTTAAATATCAGTACAGGTTCTGGTATCATAATATACACAAGTATACAATTTACAAACACATGTTTATTTAATTAATATTGATCGTCTACAATATCTGTTTTTCATGACATATTTATTGATTTATATTTTAACTCAGTTTGTGTATTTATGTTTATAAATAATTTCTACAGAGAGTTGAAAATGGTGACCTTAACTGGATTGTACCTCAGAAGTTTATTGCTTTTTGTGGTCCTCATTCAAAAAGTAAGATTGAAAATGGTAAGTTACAGTAAATCTTTCCAATTATTTTCTTTATTTTATATTGTTCCTGAACTTATTTATAATTATTATTGAATATAAAATGTCAAATCATTTAATTGTTTTATTTATTAAAAATCACTCATCTTCTTTAGTTACAGAAAGTTGACATTCTCTTAAGATTATGTTACATACGCCTTACAATAAAACAACAATATCTTAAACTATACTAGCCTTAAATAAAAATGTTAGGTGTATATAGCATTTGAATCATATGTTTTGTTTCTAATTATCTCATTATTGCAAAACAGGTTTTTGCAGTTTGTGGTTGGCATAAAATTTTTTTGTGTAGATTTAAGTTTTGCTGAAAAAGATTTTTTGCTTTGTTTTTTCTTCTTGAAATCCCACATTTATCACATTATTCATTTTTTAAATGCTATGCATATGTTTTTTAATCACAGGATCCAGCTTAAAAACCTACCAGTTTGTAACATATTAACAATAAATTTTAACTAACCACCAGGTTGGTCTAGTGAATTCATTCACAAAGTTGGTGATAATGCCCCCTTGTGGGTGCTGGAGGCCTTTAGGAGGGATGGTAGAAAGCCCACAGAAAATTCGGGGGCGTTCAGGTGGTCTAGTAATATGATGGCTGATTAAAAAAAAAAGCAAAAATTATTTTTCCTTATATTTCAAACAAAAATAAATACCCACTACCCTGGTACAAAAAATTAAGGGGACACCTACATTTTATGATAAAAAATGATTGTATTCAAACTGCTTTAACTTTGCATCCAAGAGGCTTAGGAGACAAATGAAAAAAAATTAAAGCTTGAATACTCTACTTTTTGACAGTGTACTTCAGATTTAAAAAATCATGAAGTTAAAAAAAACCAGTGAGAAGAAAAATTTCAAAAATTTGAAAGGTTTTCTTCGTGTTTGATGTAGAGTGCGCTCCCATGCACTCTCCATCAAACACGAAGAAAACGTTTTAAAAGTAACCCTTTTAAAAACACGAAAAAATTATTTAAAAGCATAAGACTTTTAGTTTTAATTTATTTTTTGTATGTTTCTCTTCAATTTTTCTTAACTGAAATATTCCACTTTAGAGAGAAGGCCATTTTTGTCTTTCATGCTGCATATCTCCTGATCTAAGCAATTTATTGATACAAATAAATATGCAAATTAAAGGGTTTTATCTAGCTTTAATGATAAATTGTGAGGTCTTTTATATAGTATCGCAGCTTTTGGCTTTTGTTCATTTTGTGCCTAAGTATAGATCTTTAAAGATTGAGAATGCAACATGTATCACTAACTCCCAGTTTAACCCAAGATCATGTTACAGTCTTAATCATTAAAGATTTCAATATCTTTGCACAAAATTAACAAAATATTGCTGTTTTAAAAGCGCATCTTAAAAACAGCAATTGCAATTATTATTTTTAAGAGATGGTAAATTTAAAAATGTTGGGGCACTAGAAAATGTTTGATTCTCAATGTGGGCAGTAGGTGAAAAAGTTTCAGAATCAATGGTCTAGTGGTTAAATTCATTATCACAAATCAGCTGATTTCAAATTCAAGAGTTTTAAGGTTCAAATCCTAATAAAGGCAGTTACTTTTAAACAGATTTGAATACTAGATCATGGATACCGGTGTTTTTTGGTGGTTGGGTTTCAGTTAACTACACATCTCAGTAATGGTCTACCTGAGACTGTACAAGAGTACACTTCATTTACATTCATATCATCCTCCGAAATAATACCTTGCGGTGATTCTTGAGGCTAAACAGAAAAAGATAGTAAATTTTAACTTGTCATCTGTTATGATTTTCTTTTAATAAAAACAGATGCCATTTGTAATTGTATTTTTTTTTTTTTTGTTTTCAAAATTGTTTCGTTCAAATTCTTGTCTTATGTTAAATTTTTTTTCTTAAATTTTCTCCTGCTCATTTATCTGTATCATTTTTTTTTTAATTCTACCTTCAAGAGCTTTTCTCTAAGGAATTTTATTGACACAGGAAATGGTTAAGTAAAAAACAGTATAGTTATACATGTAATAATGTTATATAATGTAATAACATAATTGTAGTCTTTTTTTTTTTTCATTAAAATTATAAGTTTTCTTGTTGGAAAATGGAAAATCAGCTAAAGAAAATTGATGTTAAAAACATAATAATTAAAGTAAATATTTTTTGTAACTGAAATCCTTCTGAATGTGATAGTATGTCAAATATTGGATCTGAGGTACATTAAAAAAATTCCTGATCATTATTAAGAAATATCTGGAATAATTTAGGTTTCTCAAGTATATTCTATTTCAGCATATTTGATGAAAAATGTTACTATCCTTCTTGAAGCTGCAATTTTTTACTTCATATAGTGCACTCTGAAAATTAATTAGAACTAAGAGTAATGAGGTTACATTATTTTTATTTTCTTAAAATATAACCTTGTTGCAGAGAGCTGATTTTTTATATTGTTATGAAGAGTTGAAATACCATTATTCAGCAAAATTAAATATAGTTTCAATGTTGAGTTAACATTCATGTTTTGTATTTGTCCTGTGTTTGCTTACATTCAATCTATTCTCTCTAGAATATCATCTATTAAAGAGTTGAATATGTTTTCTGTAATACATAGAGTATTACAGAAAGTTAATGACAAGTTTTAAAAATGTTTCCCAATATTACAATTCATGTCAATATAGTGTGTGTATACTGATAGCCTCTGATTTCAAGTCCTTTCAAACTATGCAAAAATTGTCCCTGCAGAAAGGTAATATATTTCCCACAGATTAGCCTGAAAAACTTCTTTTTTTACCTTATAAATAGTTCAGGAATTGAATATAACTAACAATGAAAAATAAGTATATAATTGTAACGGGTTTTAAACTAGCGCATGACTTTTAGTATAAGGTTAAATGAGTCTTTGAAACATGTTTCTAAACTTAAAAAACCACACATCATACACTAAATCAGTTTGCATGACAAAAATGCGGAAAAAATTGGCGTGCTAGACAATGCTTTGACATATTGTCTAGGAGTTAAACAATAGGCTTCATTTTCTTCACAGAAATAATGAACTGTGATGATGATTATTATGATACACATCAACTGTTTGTAGCCATGAAATTAATAATGTAATGTTTCAGAAAGGTAATCATGTTATTAAACCTATTTACAGAAATATTCAATTAGGATTTTGGCAGATAGTACTTCCAACAATTCCTGTAATTGTAAGGCAGGTATAAAACTACAACTCATTAAAACTAATTTATTATATTATAAGTGTATAGTTTATTCCTGAATTTACTGTAAATTATATTTTTTATTTACGTTGTTAGTTTTATAGTATAGTTTGCTTTGTCTTGAAGACAATTCTAAACCAATCTGATTCATTGTATTTTGCACTTAATTTCAGGTGTAGAAAAAATATGATCATTAGTTTTGATATATGTTTAAAATTATCAAAATTAGGTAATTCCCTAGAACTTAAGACAAACACAATTCAAAAATGTTGATTTCTAGCAAAAAAGATGACTGCAAGAATGAAACAACATGAATTAATATTGCTGTTCTGTATTAATGTTTTGTTACTATATTGAGAAGACTCGGGTATCAGATAAGGAAACTAAGATGGTAAAAAACTATTACTAGGACTGTAATAGTAAGCAGACACACAAAGAATAATGTAAATATGTTGAAAACTACAGCAATGTATGAGGTATACAAATATTTATATGTTTGAAAGTGTTAATATTATTATTATTATGAACATAGTTGGTTATTAAAGTATAATTTTCTTCAACATAAAATTAGAAAATCTCATATCCTATTTGTGAAGTAAATAATTTTAAATAGAACTTTTTGCCAGCCTCCGTAGCTGAGTGGTAGCATCTCGGCTTTTCATCCGGAGGTCCCGGGTTCGAATCCCAGTCAGGCATGGCATTTTTCACACACACTACAATTCGTTCATCTCATCCTCTGAAGATATAACCTAACAGTGGTTCTGGAGGTGAAACAAAAAAAAAATAGAACTTTATTTTTTTATTAATTTGTTATAATAGTTATATATTTCTTTGCAGGATATCCATTACATTCTCCTGAGTCATATTTTGCCTACTTCCGAAAAAATAATGTTAGTACTGTGATACGATTAAATAAAAAAATATATGATGCTAATAGGTTTTGTGAAGGGGGTTTTGACCATAAGGATCTTTTTTTTATTGATGGTAGCACTCCTAGTGATAATATACTGAAACAGTTCTTAACAATTGCTGAGAATGCACGTGGAGCCGTGGCTGTTCATTGTAAAGGTAATAACATTTTTATTATTGTGTTTTTTTCTTAGCTGTTGCTGTTTTATGTGAAGCACTTTTTGGATCAGTAAGTTAATGAGAAGGAAATTTTTTCCATTGAGTCTTATATTGATTAGAGCACTATTTTTATACTTCTTTTCAGAGGAAATGAATGCTTATTTTGAACCTTAATTTACTCTTTTTATTCTTCATTATGTAATGGAATATACATATGTGCATCTACCTTTGTATAACTCAAAGCGGTTGAAAATATTTATTTTTAATTGACTTATAATCAGTTAATTTAATGTTTTATGAAATAGGTATTTTCTTTACAGAATCAAGGTGTAAATGCAATCACTGTTATTCAAAATCAGACTTGTCACTTTCATTAATATAGAAGTAAAAATTATGCTTTGTTAAATTAAAACTACTGTATTTGTTTAATTAGCGTTAAATTTTATGACTTAATCTGCATTATTGTTAACTATGGTATGAAGTGATTTTTTTTTTATATAAATGAAGTAGGAATTTTTTTATTGTGATATTGTCAGTTATGGATATACTCTTGCCCTGTATATCACCAAACTAAAATTTATCTATTTTTTTTTTTTTTAAGTTTTGTCAGTTTTGAGTAGTAACTTTTTATTATTAACAGGAATATATATATATATTAAACAAAATTTACATCCAACAGTAATTAAAAATGATATAAAAGTAATATTTCTTGCAAAGTAATCCTTGAAATTGTCACCATTCATGTCGGTATTATAAAAATTTATGTGAAATTTGTTCAATGCAGATTCTTTAAATTCAGAAATTTATAGCAGTGGTGGGCCTCTGGGACCAAACAGATCCACTTATTATATATGGTGAAAGGAGGTACAATAAATGTTTACACATTTTGTAATATACTAAAGTAATTGGCATTGCGCAACTCAGAAGCACTGGTGACTGTAGGTTATTCTATAGTCTTTTGACAACACCTAGCCCAGGTTATTGTCCAAACAACATAATTTCTTGAATTCTAAATAGAAACAGCTTAAGAAAGCAATGATTGTACTTCTGGTGGCAGATGAGTATATTAATTGCTTACAAATATTGTTACACACTGCAATAGGTATATAAATGTTCATAGTGATTATAGCAAAATGACTTAAAGTAAAATAAAATTTTTTTGTTAAGAAATGTTTACTCATTTTTTTCTTATAAAATAAGTATTGTTTTCCATACAACCATCATTATATTTAATCTTGGTCATTTATTAACTGGTTTTTTTTTTTAATTTTATTTTAATAAAAGCATATATAAAATTTTGCTGTTAAATTTGCCATTGGTATAAACAAAACTTGTATCATAATCATATTATATCTGTATAAAGTTTCCTTATAATAAGCATGTTACTTGATCAGATTAAAGTTATTTTCAGATGTTATGTGGGACTGATATTTAAAAAAAATAAAGTATTAACATAAATATATTTTAAAATTTAGTTATTTATAATGAATAAATGTATGGATTTGTTTCCAGCTGGGCTGGGTAGAACTGGTTCACTTATTGGCTGCTATATAATGAAACATTATAGGCTTACTGTTGGTGAAACAATAGCGTGGATAAGAATCTGTAGACCTGGTTCTATTATAGGCCATCAGCAAATTTGGCTTCATGAGTAAGTATAGTTTATTATATTTAATCAGAATCATGAGAAGAAATTATTAGTTTAAAATAGCACACTTTACTTTCTACTTAACCCAGTTAAAGGAAGAAGGTACTGTATGTATGAAGATTTTTCATGTTTGTATGAATTAGTTGCATCTTTACTCTAATACCACAAAATTTACAAACATTTCGGCATATGAGTATTTGTATCACCAGTTTTTTTCATGAAATTAACTATCTTTTAGAGAACTTTTTTTTTGATGTATCAGTATTTTTGATGTCAAGAAATAAAATGTCTGAGTTAATGTAATTTATATATAAAATTTCAATTTCATCTTATTCCACTTATGTAAATTAGATTTATATTTCTTTATGTTTTATGACTAACTTTTTATGTATTCACTATCAGCACATTTCCCCTTCATCATTGGCATTATATGCTGTCACTGCAATCATAGATCACAGATTGCTAGACACCAGTTGTTGCCAGACGATAGGTAGATTTGCTTTTACTGTTTACTCACTTAAATTTTTATGTTGTATGTTTTTTATACCATGTACCTTCAAAAAGCAAGATTATTTTATCATTACCTAATCATGGTTAGTAAGCCCTTGTACAGAGTACATTTTTTGAGATTCTATAATAAATAGAACATATTTTTTTAGAACATATAGAAAATATTTTTTTAAATATTTTATTTTTAACGATGGAATGTATAACTTTAATTTTCATATCGTGAGAAAAAATAAACATGCAAGTCACATGTAAATTTATTTTAAAATTTTTGCTTAATCCTGTATAACTTCAGAAATAGTATTTTAGGAATGAACATATTATAAAATAGATAAAAATAATTATATTTCTCTTGTATATTTATGAATACATCTAAAAAAAAGCACATACACACACACACCAGACCTGTCATCATCTCGGTTCCAAATACAGTTTTGTTATTCATACAAGTACAACCTGAAAAATTATCTAGACTTTCAGCATCTTTAAAAAAAAGTTTAGAAATGCCCCATTAAAATTCTGAAACTTGACTTTTTAATATTTTTTGTGAGGTTTATAGTGGTTCAATTATTTTTAAAATAAAATACATACAACATAGTATCATAGGTAAATGTATTATTCGGTGTCAAAACTTTGGTGATCTTTAAATTCAAATTAGTTCCCAGTGTCCAAATATTGACATATCTTTCTAAACATGAAGTTTGTTCTAAAAAGAAGTTTATAATATTGTTTTCAATTTTTTTTTTCAGAATAAGAATACAAAAAATTTTTCAGATCTCTTTATCCATGTAACAAAATAAGGAAGGTGGGAAATATAAACTATAAAAATTATCTTTGCTGCTAACTTAGCCAGTGCACATTGTTATTTCATTACACTATTCATTTGGTGCCAAAAAGAGTTAAGAGGTCACCTTGTTACTAGCTCCAATAGCCATAATAATTAGTTGAATATTATTGTCAATATAATAAAACTAAAATCTAATGAAGTTTTAATTTTCAGTAATCCAATAATACACTTTTATCATAGATTTTTATATCAGTTATGAAATTCTTATGCTTTTTTAAACCCAAAAATGAATTTTTTACTGAAAATGATATATGCTGTCTTCTTAAATCTCTTCAACTATCATATTGTCACATGTTCATGGTTCAACCGGGACATTGAATTTAGTAAACTAAATATTTCTTATAAATATAATATATTACTCTAAAAACGTAGAAAATAAAATAAATAATAATGAATATATGACATACAAAATCATAATTCAAATAAGGACAAGATTTACTTAAAGACAGTTAGATTATAATATAAAAATCTAGAATACAGTCCAATTTATTAAAAACATTGACAGCTAATATTAATACCTAATATTTCATTAACAACAAGATAACATAAGAAGTGTGTAAAGTTCATACGATTCAATTCAAGGGCTTTTTGCAGAACTACTATCTCCGGTGGTCCCTGGCAGCATTTATATCCCCCGGTCTGCAGAACCAGTACTTGCCTCTTCCCTTAACTGTTAAAGCTTAATAATTTTCATCGTCTACACCCTATTGTTTTCTCATAGATTCTTATTCCGATCCGGCAACCATTGTAGTTGATCAACAGCTTTTGGAGGTCCCATTGTCTGTATTACAAAGAACAGATTGTTAATTGGACTTGTAGTCTGAGAAAAGAATTCCTTTTAGTTCCTTCTGAATTCTTCTTTTCATTATTATTTTCCCATTCTTTCTTCTTAATTGGAAGAAATCTGTTACCTTGGTTTGTTATGCTGGTCTTGTTACAATGTAAAAAACTGTATTCGGCATTTAATTCTTGTTCATATTTGCAATAGTTATAAATATTTAGAAAAATACTATTCATGGTAATATTTATGGAGAATGTTATTCAGACTTTTCTGCTGGTTTAAAGTGATCAAATACTCATTTAAAAAAAAAAATTTTTAAATAAAAGTAACTCAAAAACTGGTTCTGATTGTATTTAAAATTTGATGAATTATGATAAATGTCAGTACTATTGTGGCTGTTTAAAAATTGTCTAACCAGTATGGTTAGATGTTTTTATCATCCTCCATTAGTTAGTGATTATTGTTACAGTAATGATATTTTCTTGCATGTTGTTCTTTTTCTTTTCATAATATTCGCTTTTTCATGTTTTTATTCGATAATAGTTGCTAGTATGATTTTGTTTTACAAAGTATTTTTAAAATAGCTCTTATATTTTTAACATGTATATTACATGTATAATAAGCTTTGAAAAACTGAATAATTGAACATTTAGTTACAGTTCTTCATCTAAATAATTGATTACTGTTCAGTTACAAGATAGGTAATAGGAACTGGTCTTATTTTAAACTCTAGCATTTGTTTAAATCATTGTGTTGATACTGATTTGTTACAATTATGTGTAAAATCAATCATTAACATGAATTTACTGCATAACTCACAATAAAAGTAAAATTGAGCATGTGTGGCTAGCTTTGTAGTTTGCCACAGTATTTCAAGTAATTTTTATTTTATATGATCGCTTATGAATTAGATGTTAAACTAGTGCATTTGATTTGAGCATGTGCTATTTGCTAAATCAATGAAAATTTGAATTTCTGTTACTATTTAAATGAACAGGCTATTCTTATTATAGAAATTATTTTATCAGGTTTGATGAAAATTTTATTAGTTTTCATTTATTTAAAAAAAAAAAATTGCCTTTCACTTACATTTATGGTATGTTCACAGAATTAATATTTATGTAATAAAACATACTATGCAGACATCTTTTCTAATATTTAAGACATTTCTAAAATGGCATTTTACAGTATAGGTTAAAAACTTGCTAAATGATTTTTATTTAATGATGATGTTAGTGCAAAACATTTTATTTTCACTGGTTTTTTCATTCCTGTGAAGAAAAAAAATCACACTGGAGAGTGTCGTGGTTATGGTATCATAATTTGTTATTTTTCACCAATTATTTCTGAACATAATTCATATATTTTTCAGATAATTTTTTAAAAATATATTTCAAGTTAATTATATAAACTTTTATCAGTTACACAGTCTAATTAGTGTGGGATATATTTTTTTTTACTTTTTTTTGTTCATTTTTGTTTTAAATTTACTTTTAATTTTACTAATCAGTATAAGCAAAAGGAAATTTTTAAATGTAGAAAAAAATGACTGGTGTATAATTTTCTGTTGAGAGATGGACTTAGTTTATGACATAGAAAAGACACAACTTCTTAAAATATAAAAATATTGTTTTACAATAAATGCATAAAGAGTCGAACTTAAATGATTTTTATACGTTTATAGCTGGTTTGTAATAAATATCTTTGCTTACTTAGGCTATAAACAATTAAAACCAGTCAACATTATTCTCAGATTTATTATTATTTTAATCAAATTACTTATTTATACATATCCTGCAAAATTAATACGGAACAGTTTGAAAAATTATGTAAATTAAAAAGAAAACACTTTTTTAAGTTGCAGTCATTTAAAAAAAGAAAGTTATCTATCTCATTCAAATGGTTAGATAAATATCTAAATAAAATTTTTGTGTTGCCCTAACAATTTTTAGTGTTAACAAAACAATTTTTAATTTTTGCTTAACACGGTATCAATGCTTTTATTTACTTGCAAGTTTGTTTATCTATTGATTTAATTACAGAAAAGAAGCACAAATGTGGGCAGATGGTGATGCATATAGAAAATTAATTAAAGGAAACCCAAATGCATTTCCTGAACATAAAATTGGGCTCTACAGTGTTAAATTTAAGGCTCTAAACAAGAGACTGACATCATCACAGAAACTGAAGAAAGCTTCTGATACTCTTTCAAGAATATTACATAAAGTAGATACTATGAAAATTGATGATCAAAAAGATGAGGATAAGAGTAAAAATGGAATTGATAATGGGAAAAAATTTGCTGCTTCAGATATTGTTAATGTAATTTTTTTATTGCTGAAATTTTGCTTTAGCTATGATAATTATAAGCTATTTATATAATTGTTCTTATAACAATCTGCTATTATAATTACAGCTTTGCTGTTGATAGTTTGAATTTAATTTTGATTGCTTGTTACTGTGATTCTTTAATATTCTAAGTATAGTGATGAGGGATATAATTGTTTATTTAATAAGCTTGGCATGTCAGTAAAGATTGGCACATTTACTGGTATAGTGGTAATGTATGACTATATATTACTATGATTACTAGTGTAATCATATACAAGCTAAGTTTCATGCCATCTTTTTGTGTTTACCAATGATTACCAAAAATTTTCAGTAACTACTGAAAATTTTTTAAATTAAATAATGAATCTAAAAAAATTATTCGCCAAAAACTGATATCTCTTGGGATGTTTTAAATTAAGTAAATAATGTAAAAAATTAATGTCAGTGTAATCAAGCAAAACTGAAAGTGTGCTTGATACACCCATTACAATTGAGAGAAAGGAAAGATTTTAATAAGTCAAATGTGTTCACATGTAGAAATTGAGTTTTTAGATGGTGCCTAGTACTAGTGTGGAAAATGGCACTATTCTGAATTATTTACAGAGTACAAATTTTAATTGTAAAGAATTCAAGTAAAGGTGTACTTTTTTGGCATTTGTCATTTATGATTCCATGAAGTATGTGCAAAAGTAAATATAAAATACATTTCAGAAGATAAACAGTTATTGTGATTCAGATTAGATTAAGTGGTTTATATTCCTCCATTCAAAAGAAAAAATTATTAATATATTGCAAAATGACATAGAATTATTGAAATTTTGATATTTTAATTTTTTTGAAATTTTGAGCCTCAGAATAGTAACTTAACATGCAATGATGATTTTTAAGTTTATTTAATTCACCATCCTAAATAATTATTTTCATATCTGAAGAATAAGAGGTTGTAATAGTTATTTAATATTTTTAAAATACTGATTAGAACCCCAAAGAGGGTGATTATGCAGATCTTGACTATACATTCCCATCAAGAAGACCGATTATCCTCCCTATAGGACTAGATCTCATGGATCCACTGTAAAGTAGAACTTCATGTATTTTCACTGATTTTAAGTGTTTGTAATTTTAGTTAAAAAAGTAAGGCCGTATGATGGGAATAGAAGTATAATCAGATAAGAAGACAAGATTACAAAATATCCCGGTCAGGCATGGCATTTTTCACACACGCTACAATTCATTCATCTCATCCTCTGAAGATATAACCTAACGGTGGTTCCGGAGGTAAAACAAAAAAAAAAAAAAAAAAAAAGATTACAAAATGAACTACTTTACAGTTACTAAGTATGAAAGATATTAGGAAAATAATTTATATATATTTAATAATATAATTAATTTAATAATATATAATAATAATATAATATATTTTAAATAATTTAAATATAAATATATATATATATTAATAATAATATATATATATATATTAGGAAAATAATTTTTTATGAAGATCTTTTGTTGCTATGATAGTTTTAAAGTATATTACATTGAATAAATCTATCAATAAATAAAAATAAAGACGATAAATATTTTTTTTAAATATGGAAAAATTGAAAGATAAAGAAACCTATCTTTAAAAGAGATAAAAGTATTTGTAAATAATTTGAATGTGTTTTAAAATAAGTTACTTCTGAAAGTTAAAAAATAACTTAAATTTTGTAAATATAAATACATTTAATTTATATTTATAAATATAAATGTTAAAATATTAAAAATAATTAGGTGAAGCTAGACCTACAAACGAAACACAAAAATATTCTCAATTCTACTACTTAAACCAAAAACAACTGCCTAAAGAATAGATCTGTTCATCTGGATGAGTTACAGCTATCGCACAAATCCACATGAACCAGCATGAATATGTTCAGTACCAGAATTAATTTAATGTTCAAATAATACTGCAGTAGAACCTAACCTAAGCATAATTAGTACACATGGTATAAAAATATAACAGTATTAATGAAAATAAGAACAGAGTATGGCTTAATGATAAAGAAGTAGAACAAAAAAATTATTTCTAACCAGTGGATCTTTGTTAAAAATATTAATGTAGTAGATCGTTTCATGTTAGATGGTATTTGAAAGGATTGGATGAAGAACAATTAAAAATAAGAGAGATAAATTATCTAGAGATGTTTTTGGAAGGACCCAAAAATCTTTTTAATAGAAATATTTTTTTATTATGATGAAAAAAAGAATGTAATGCTGTGATGATCCGTGTAGTAATTATAAGGTATGTGACTAAATTAAAATTTTTCAATGTAAAAACCTTATTAAAGGCTTCTTATTCTAATAAAAGTGATTTTTTATTGGTGCAGTGTAATATAAAGTACTCTATGTGATGGTTTTTTAGTGGTATAACAAATAGAATTGTTATATTGGATTGAGGTTTGTTAAATGTAGTTTTATTTATTCTAAAATTATTGATCATACCTGTTTTTTAGGGAAAATTGTTGATCAGTAGCTGTGAGAGGGGTCCTTGATTTTATTTCAGATTATTGCTAGGTGTTGTACAAATACCCTCACATGCCATTTACTTTTCACTGTATATACTATTATATGATGTAAATTAATTACTCTTAATCATTTATCAAGAATAACCCGGTCAAAATGCAGTGAGTGAAATACAACATTGACTGTTGTTTGTCTTGGACAGTATTGAATTTCTAACATGTTAATTTACTAACATAAAAACTTCTGAAATTTTGTAAGTTATTTTGGAGAAAATGATGTGCTTAACAGTGAAGTAGGAATCAATATAATGTTAGATACATTTTACTCACCTGATAAGATTAAATAAATTAGTCTCACCAAACTGGGTGACGGACAGTTCTACTATCTGGTGTTTACTCATTGTCTTAGCAAGACAAGCTTGCGTAGCTTCACAGGGAGTTTACTTTAATTATATGAAAGAAACATTCCTTATAGATAATGCCTTTGATGTCAAAAAAACAATCATCATGGACTTCACGTTGCTGCTAACTTGGGATGCTTTTTTTTCCCGCGGTGAACTTTGTGACTTCCACTGCAACGACTGCTGCTTAGTTTCAGAGTCATACCCATACAGCCATGTCTCATCACCAGTTATGATGTTGGAGATGAAGTTAGGGTCATCTCTTGCTGAATTTTTCAATTTACTACAGATAGCTACGATTTTGTTTCTGGTCGCTAATCATCAGTCTCAGTATGAATTTTGCGGCAATGCGTCTCATGTTCAAATTGTCCAACAAGATGCATTGCACAGATCCATATGATATTTGAATGATTGCACAAACATCTTGGATTGTTTGTCTATGATCTGCAACAATAGCCTCTTGCACTTTTGCGATGTTTTCCAGTATTGCACTTGTTGATAGTCTTTCTGAAATGGCTTCCTGATGGTCTTCCTGCTCATCATCATCGACTGTCGTTCATCCATCTTTGAATCGTTTGTACCACAAAAAAGTTTTACTCATAGCATTATCACCAAATGCTTCCACAAGCATGCGAAGGGTTTCTGCACCAGTTTTTTTTTAAGCATGAAGCAAAATTTGATGCAGGTTCTTTGCTCTTTAAAATCTGCCATTTAGAACTTTGCCAAAGCAGTAAAACAACATTACAGAACTGCACAAACGTCAACAATACAGCCTCTCACTGTCACAGCTGTTGGAACACTGATTCACGAAGAGTACTGTTAGCCAAATCAGTGGCAGCAGGTTGTACCAGCAATGGTTCGCACGCGAAATTCAAATTCCCTGAACTTTGGATAGCACCTCGTATGTACAGGTATATATATGTGTGTTTAACAACTATTTTGAAATATATCTTTTAAAAGAACCAGATGAGTCACTTTTTCAACAGATGTAGTACTGTAAAAAAATGTATCGGCCAATAATTCCACCTTCAGCAATTTATTATTCAGTCAATGTAATGAATAGTCCTAGACAAAAATCTAACTTTTAGCTACAATTAAAAAAAATCATTATGGTAAACACAGAAGCAGATCAACAAACAAAGTAGCTGGAAAGTGTTTCGTTTGGTTTGGGAAAGCAATTGAGTTTTTGTTTAGTTCCACTAATTCCAAATTGTATAGAAATGATCTCTAGGTATTGTCCATGCGTGACAGGGATGACATGATTTATCTACATGTGTTACTTGAAAGCACGCACGTGGTCACATTTTACAATACCACAAAAGAAGGGATACAGTTTGATTTACTCAAAGCACAGTATTCAGTTGAAAGAAATGTTTTTTCTAGTTCTCAATTATTTTTTTTTTTAATCTGATGAATGTACCTAGTGTTACTGTAGAAGTTATTTTTCCTTCAGCACAAGTGAGAATATTTAAAGAAAATGCATATTTTCTAAAATCATGCCTTGAACTTAACACAACTTGTGATTTCAAGGCTTCAACATACAGTATTTATACAAGGATTCTGAAAGAGAAACTAGTTATCAAATAAATAAAATACCAAAGAAACCAAATATCAAGAAATTGATGGAGTGACCAAATAATTTGAAGTACTAGAAGAGTATTAACCATGTTTTGTAAGAAAAACTGAAAAAAGAGCATTAAGATGAGCTAAATGTAACTGTACAAAATATCTGTACAAAATTAACATTTCAGTACATAAATTGTTTTACAGAAATAAATAGAAAACAGAGAACTCAAATGAACTGTTCTCCCGCATTTGTCATCGCTAAGTTTTTATTAATCTTAGAGTTTAAGTTTTTTTTTTGCAAACATAATGTAGTTAGTTATCCAAGAAATGGTTTGATCAGCATTGCATGTAAGGTTGTGGTAATGGTGATTAGTAAGTTAAGTTAGTAATAAAGAATTATCATGAACTCTTCCAATGTATAAGTACTGAAACATTCAAATTTCCCCAAAACAGTAAGTTCTGAATAAAACTAATTAAAATCAATGTTTGGTTGCTTTTTAAACTTTTCTAATGTATGCAACAACATAAATTGTTAACATTTATCATTGCAAATGGCAGAAAGTAATTAGCATTCTTTTTTGTAGATATTGACTTAAGGTCATAAGCAGTTTCCTGACCATAACACAGGTGTAGCCAGTGTTATTTAAAATCAGTGTTCTCTGGAAATGGATTAATTTAACATGATTATGATTTTTTATAGGGTTAATCCTATTTCGTAAACTTTCATTTTCAAGTTGCCACTTCTGAGACATTTCAAGTGGTATGAATATGTAAGGGTTCCCATCATACCCATGATCTCACACAATGCTTTAGCATTATACTAAATTATTTTAAATGTTACGTTCCTCTTCTTTTTGAAATTCAAGCAAAATAAAAGTATCTTTTGTCTTAAAATAATGCATTTTATTACAGGTATACATTACCAATATTGATAATAATATAGGTGATTTATTTCTGGTAAAATATACATTTCTGTTAAGAGGCAGGTTAGTGA
The DNA here is from genome assembly GCA_010016005.3 of Zanna intricata. NCBI lineage: Eukaryota > Metazoa > Arthropoda > Insecta > Hemiptera > Fulgoridae > Zanna > Zanna intricata. The sequence goes on from JAAAKQ030014576.1 coordinate 16,522, forward strand.
TTATAGTTCTTTGTATATGTAAACATTTTTTTTTTTTTAATTATTTATCATTACTACTGATAAAATAAAAAATGTTAATTGTTTCGCAGGAATCTAATTGGAAAGAATTGAGGCACTGCAGAAGTAATAGTGGTTTGACTCAGGGTGACAGATTAAATCATATAAAAGCATTACGAAGAATACAACATCCTCATACACGGTCTATCACTACAACTCCTATTCAGTAAGTTGAAAGACCTTAATTAAATATTTAGAAAGATTAATTTCTTCTATTATTTTTATCATTTTTCCTCATGTTTACTGTTTTTTCTAATAAAAATCTTAAAGTACTGGAACGCTGTGAAAATATCTGGTAATAAATAATATTGAGCATAACAGAAAAATGTAATTTACGTAACTTAAAATTATAGGAAGAGCTGGAAACCTGATTGGTAACTCGGTCACTAATGTGACTTTTAGTGCAACTCCTGGGGAGGAAACCACCAAGAGCATGGATTTCCATGGAAACTACAAGCAGTCCCTGGAGTAATCATTTGAAAGTGTTATAAACTCACTGAGCTTCACATGAAAAAAATGCTACCCTGCTGGCTGCTAGATGTCAGCAGGTGTCTGTGGAAACTGATGGCAGCCAACACAATTCCCATGTTGTAGGAAGAAGAGAAGGCAATAAAACCTATGAAAATATTGCCTCTGATCAGGGTAGTTTACTGTATTGCCCAAGACAAATTAATCTAACATATTATTAGCAAGATTCATTCACTGGTTTTCTTATTACCTAATAGCTTTGACTTCTACTGATATATATAATGCTGCTCAAAAACAAATGTTTAGCAATATGGAAGAAGTACAAAACATGAGAGAATAAGGAATTCACAAAGAAAAGTGTTGGAATAATAGACTGGCTGAAAACAAATTTTCTATCTGAAAATTTTTATAATCATTTTATTTTTCACCATTTTTATTGTTAGGCTATACGACAACAGAAATATTGCTATCCATTCAGAAAATAATCCCATTTCTGGATTATTTTATTTCTTGTCATTTTAAATTTCTAGAATTAAATATTAAAAATCATGGTTACAAGATAATACAAGGTGTGGCTAGAAAATAATGGGATTTTTGCTGTAACATTTTAAATTTTTTTCCTTAACAACTTTCATATTATCCCCTTCAGTATACTCCCCTCCATGAACCTTATACTGTTCCATTTGAATTTTCCATTGTTCAAAAGAGTGTTTCAGGTCATTTTCTGAAATCATGTTCTTGGTCTCTATTGCTTTTTTTTTTCAACTATCTCAGCTTCAACTCAGCTTTAACTATCTCAAACCTAGTTCCTTTCAATGCTTCCTTCACTTTCAGGAGCATAAAAAGGTCACCTGGGGATAGGTTTGGAGAATAGGGTGGATGTTCCAACACAGGGATCCCATGCTTAGACAAAAACGACTTAACAATCAATGTAGTACGGGCTGGAGCATTGTCCTGATGAAGAATCCATTATTTATTCTTCCATAACTCAGGTCACTTTTTTTTTTGTTTAACCTCTGGAACCACCGTTAGGTTATATCTTCAGAGGATGAGATGAACGAATTGTAGTGTGTGTGAAAAATGCCAT